>RJWT010018275.1:0-18940 GCA_004365215.1 Cuniculus paca
AACTCTATTGTTCATGCACAATATTGCATTTTTAATTTTATTCATTGCATTTTTTGGCTCCAAAATTTGTAGCGGGTGTTTTTAAAAACTTAATTTCAATCTGTCTGCTAAATTTCTTACTTTAGTCATTTACTATTGTTCCAATTTTATGGTTTCTTGAACTTCTTTAAAACAATTATTTTGAATTATTTGTTAAGCAGTTCATTTAATTCTAATTCTTTGGATCAGATATTTGGAATTAATTGGGTTCATTGGAGTGTATATTTCTCTGGCTTTTCATGTTTCTTATTGCCTTGTTTTAATGTCTATTTGAAGAAGTGGGAATTTATTGTAGTTTTGAACACTGGCTTTGTCTGGACAAACCTTTCACCAGTTGCCTATCTAGAGACTCTGGGCAGATTGACTAATCTGGGCTGCAGATGGGCTTGCTACCTGAATTTGTATTTTTGGGTCTGGGTCTTGGATCCACTGGAGTGGACATATTGATTATAGGAGCCTATATTCTGGATCTGCAAGGGCAGGCCTGGAGCTTGTACCCAACAGAGACCATAGCTGAATCTACTGGGTCAGTCCTGGCACTGGTTAGACCTTGACCCTGAATCTATAGGGGTCAGCCAGGTACTGAAATGGGCCTGGGTCCTGGCTGCACTGGGCCTGGCCTGGAACTTAGATGTCTTTGAAGCCTTGGTTCACAAGGAATGGTCTGGCACCAAGCTCTTTTTGGGTAAGCCAGCACATTGCATCTGCTTGAGCAGGCTTAGACTCCATGTCTATTGGAGTCTGGGATGACAGGGACTAACTTGAAGTCTGAGGCTTCCCTTGTGCTAGGGCTGGCATGAACCTAGACCCATAGATAGGGGCTGGCCTGGAACCTGAGTGTGTATGTACTAGACCGGAGGTTAGATCTGTGAGAGCTAACCTTGGTACTGGTGGAGCCAGTCTAGAACCTGAGTCTACAGGGGTGATCCTAGAATTTGAGGCCACTGGGGCCAGCATACCACTGGGATTCGATAGATCTGGCATGGACCCTGGGTCTACTGGAGTTGGGTCACAAGAACAGGCCTAGAGAGTGGGGCTATAGGGAGTGGTTAGGTACTGGGTCTGCCAGGAGTCTTTACCCGTAGAAGCTGGCCTAAAGACTGAATCTTAGTTCTAGCTTGGAGCTGAGGGCAGCATGAAGCCTAGAGCTGCTAAGTTTTCCCTAACCCTAGAGTGGGCCTAAAGACTGCGTCTGTGGGTATTAGGTTGACACAGCACTGTTCTGGAGTCTTAGTCTATCAGGCAGGCCTGTAATCTGAGGCTGCAGGATCCCATCTAGTTCCAAGGTGGACCTGGAGGCCCAGTACTCTGTGTTACCCTCGGGCTTAGGACTGTGGAAGTCTGCTTGCGGTTGGATTTTAGTGAGGCAGGCATGGTATTGGGATCTGAGGTAAAGTTCAGTGGTCACTTTCCTCTGCTTCCCACAAAAGATCAGCATCTCTTTCCATGCTGGGCTGCCTGAGGCTGAGACAGGATCAAGTGGCTAATGCAAAATTGTCTTTTCTACCCTCTTCAATCTATCTTTTCTGACTTCTGTGCTACATTTCATTGCTCTCATCTCATCTGGTTTCTTTAACTCTAGCAACAGTATTTTTAGGTGTGGATAGTTGTTTGAATTGATGTTTCTGTGGGTGAACCAGGCTCTACAAAGTCCCATTCCACCACCTGGTTGATGACCTAATCCTTCCATTTCAGTTGATTTTTTAAAAAGTTAATTAGTCTCTGAAAGACCTGTTCTTGATGGACTCTCTGCAAAATTTTCAGGAGGGCATCAAACCATAGGAAATGACCCTTAGAAGGCAGCTGTATGATGTGAGCAAAAGGTTTCCAGGGTGGTCCACTCCAGCACAAGCTCATGGTGTGTTTTGTCAGTCCATGGCCTTCTCCAGGCCATATATTTCTCATATAACAAGGATTGTGGTGACCATCATAACCTCTCATATCTTCATCATTTGCCTCTAATGTCTATCTTCAGTGCCATCCAGAAGTTTTCCATCTTGCTGATGTCTGAATCTCCTTCACTCTTCGTGATATCAGACTCAGGAGAATTGGAGGGGAAGTGTTAATTAAGAAGTGAAGGAATCATGAACCTTGAGGACACTTCCCATCCAACTATCCTGCTGTCTTCCTGCCCTCCATGGTCTTCTTGGCACAGAAGAATTCTACAGCCAACAATTATCATGGGTGGTGCTGGTCTCCAACAATAAGATGGCTCGGCATTTTGACTTGTTGGTTTCTGGGAAATGATTCACTATTAATGAATGCTTCATTTTTATTTTAGATATTATCCTTTCAGAAATCAGTTTATGGTACAGACAATTTTTCTAGAATCCAAGACATAAAAGGAAAGAAAGGAAGGATGGAAGAAAAGGAGATATATAAGAAGTAACAAAGTGCAGAAAACACTACCCAACTCTATCCAGGTCATCTGTGGCTACCTGATTGGTAAAAATCAAATGTACTCATTCAGTAAGGTGAACAGTGGTCAGAGCTGTGGATAGATCCACAGAAAGCAGAAGTGAACGTAACATAGTGTTACCCCTCAGGGTCTAGCAGAAGGATGCATGAGCTATACAAGAACATTGAGATATACAATAAGTACACATAAAAACTTAATTTCTTTATTTTCTATAATTGACTATAAATTCTTCCTTTGTCTACTTACTCTTCCTTCTTCTATTGGCAAGGGGACCTTAAATCTGCTAATTTAAAGTGACTTGGTTTATACCTTTTGGTTCAGAGTTTTGGGATTAGCTGAACCCCCTTGAGCAAGTGCTCACTTTCGAACGACATTTTCCCCTTGTGACACTTTCTGCTTCTAGGCTAGCAGCTGAGTAACAGGAGGACATGACTTTCCTTCTCCGTTCCAAATCTTGTGCTGTATTCGGAGTCCTCTGTTTTTCCATTAAAGGGCAGTTGATCTGGAGGAATCTATTCTGATCCCAGTGGGGGAGTCTGTAGCTTAAATCTATATTCCTGACATCTACTGTTCTGGTACTAGTCCTAGACTGCTGGCCCACTAGTCATCTTAGAACTTTAGGAGCCCTACTTAACTGAGTATAAACACAAAACCCATGCACAACAAGCAGATATCTGGCTAGGAATCTTGTCTTCCACATAACCAGATATACACTCCCTTGTAATTCTTCTAGTTTTCCATGAACTGTTCACCAGCACAACATTCTATTGTTTCTAGAAGAGGACACCAAAGTGTGAATTCTTACCAATGTAGTATTCACAATATCCAACATTAATTCATAAAATGATAGCAGGTGATACAAGGAAAATGTGACCCATAATTGAAGGGCAATATCCAATAGAAACTGACCCTGAAATAACTCAAATGTAGTAATTAGAAATAGACCAATACTTTAAAATAGCCACAACAGATATGCTCGAGGAATGAAAGGTGAAAATGCTTATAATAAGGAACAATTTTAGTTCAGCAGAATAATAGAATCATGAAGAAAACCAAATAGAAAATTTAAAACAAATAATCCACTATTAAAAATTAACTGGATATAAGCTTATATTCATTAAAAGATATTTTTATCATGTGCCATTTTAAATTTTCTAATTCATGTCATCTTTTTTAGAAGTCTATCTTGAACATCACAGTACAGTTTTTTGATCCAATCTGAACTGAGTCTTTCTGTCTCTAATACTGAAATTTAGCTATTCACTTCAAATGAGGTAAAAGTTGTGACGACAGAGCGCAAACAAGAACAGGCTACTTTCTGTTCAAAGAAAAGCAAATATGCCCACGGCTACAGCAGCCTGATTCCAATATAGTCCCCATTGCCAAGGTCAATCCTCTTCCAGTCACAAAGGCCCCACCACTTCAGAAAGTGAAAACAAGTGGTTATTTGAGCTCCCAGCCTCATCCCTAGACAGCTTCCCTCCCTCGGTCTCTTCTTGCTCACTCTTGCCTCTCAGGGTTTTCCCGTTTCAACCTGTATCACAATGGAGTGCTCAGGAAAGGATATCATTTCCAAACAGCCATTGTACTGCCTTATAAGCTGTATTTTTCTGGGTATTACAATTGAGCCATACAATGCTATGGTTTAGATCTATAACGTCTCCCTAAGGCCTCACGTGTTCAGAGGTGGGACTTTTGGATAATTAGATTACTGGGAGGCTGTGCTCATCAGTGGATAGTGCATGAGTGAGTTCAGAGTTTAATATGCTGTTGAGGCCTTGTTGGAGGAGGCAGTTCACTGGGGATGTGACCTGGTACTTTCCCTCCACAGCTCTCTCCTTCACTCTGTGCTTCCTGAACACCATGATTCAAGCAGCTTTCTTCCACCAGGCCTTGGAACCAACCCACTATGGACTAAAACCTCTAAAAACCAGGAGCCTAAATAAACCTCTCCTCTAAGTTCCAGGTATTGGGTATTGTGCGCACCAACAGAAAAGTGACTAAGACAAGGGGTATTGTAGAAAGAAGACTTTTGTTTCCAAACAAAGAATTTTCAAGACCAAATAAGAGATATTTTGGAAACTAAATACAACAGGGTATATTGATTTTTTTTTAAACAAAATATATCATGAGCATTTTGGCATAATTACGTATTCTTTAAATGTATAATTTCAGGAATTTTAATAACCCTCTCACCGAAAGCAGATATTAATAGGAACCCATTTGGCTGATCTCGAGAATGCAAATTTCATTTTATTTTCCATCGACAAGACACATGGAGTCTGAAGAATGAAGCTGTGCTTTACAGAAGGCTTCATAGCACTGGTTAGCTCATTTGCTTATTAAGAAGCACTAAAAGGTAGACATGCTGTCTTCCCAGATGCATGAGCAAGCCTTAGTTACAAAAATTACCAAAAGAAATTCTCCTTTGTTACTTTTGAACAGAATGAAACACCTGATATCTCTGTCTCAGTCTCTTTTTTTTTTTTTTTTTTTTTTGTACCAGGGATTGAACTCCCAACCTTGGGCTTGCTAAGCAGACGCTTACACCACAGGGCTAACTCCCTGGCCCTGACACTTGGTATCTATAGTCAGCTATTTATTCATAACTGAGACAGGTTCTGGGCAGAGAATGAGATATGTACTTCATTTTTGCTATTTGCCTTGACCAAGTTAGTGTCACAGCAAAATGTGTAGGCATTGTTTAGATGATCCAGATTATTGGCCATCCTGAAATTACCAGAAAACAACAATGAAAATTGTTATGTTACTGTTTTATTTAGCAATAAAATTATCAAAATGGGTAGCTTGTAAAGTCAACAACTGCAAAACAGAAAAGCAAAACAGAATCGAAGGTTAAGAAATTCAGTTTATCCTTGGAGTTTTTTAAATATGCACATGGCCTGCACATACACTGATGGGCTGGTTAAATTACAAAAAAACTTCAAAATTATCAATATCCTTAGCTGAAGGCCAGGCTCACTTTCTTTTGGTAGAGTCTCCACATGGGTCTAAGAATCTCCAGTTGTTAAATCGTAATTTACTCCTGTGTAGGTTGGGAATGCCACAAAAACAAGCATTCTTAGGGTATTTGAGAATTGTATTCCCAGTAAGAAATGAGAAATTCAGACAGACCCACATGGATCTGGAAGTCTAAAGGGGGCGGGGGGAATAATTTGCTAAGCTTTGTGGGGCTGGAAAGGGAGAAAGAATGTACAATTTCAGACGTAGCATGTTTCTCAAATTTGGAGACAGGCTCCAGAGAGTCACTCTGGGCGATCCTGAGGGCTGGCGCTGTGCCTGCAGCCATGGGATGGAAGTGTGGCGCAATGTTTTCCTATCTCCCACTGTAGCAGGATGTCCTGGCAGCGCCCAGGTTGGGATTTTATTTGAGAAGTTTATGAGCTGGAGTTTTTGGTTCAGAGAGGAGGATTTTGAGAAAATGAGTCTTTTGGTGCCTCCAAAAGAAGCCAGATGTAGCTAGGCATGGTGATACACACCTGGAACCCTAACACTTTGGGAGGCTAAGGCAGGAGGCAAGTTAGAGGCTAGCCTGGACAACTTAATGCCTTAGTGAGACTTGTCTCACATAAAAGTAAAATAAAATAAAATTTTAAAAGGAGCGAGGATGTAGCCTAATATGAAGGCCCTAAGTTTAATTCCTTGTACTAAACCAATGTGGAAGAAAGAAAGAGAAAGAAAGAAAGAAAGAAAGAAAGAAAGAAAGAAAGAAAGAAAGAAAGAAGAAAAAGGAAAAAGGAAAAAAAGAAGAAAAGTCAGAAGAACCATCCAGTGATGCTGGAGTTTGGCACAGCAGACCCCTCATACCTGGAAGGAGGTTGGAGTGCCTGTGAGGAGAGGGGTGGACAAGAGTGGAAGGATTTCTCGGTGAGAGACCCTAAGGCTTGATTCAGAACTCCCAGGCAAAGCATTGTGGATGCCAGCCTTGTCCTGGACCCCGGGACCAGGGCTTAGATGTCCTCTGAGTCTCTTGAAGCATGGATCAGAGCAACAACAGCTTGTGATGCCTCAGCGGCAGGGGTGATGGGGAAGCACCCAGGATCCTGGCATACAGCTGTTCAGTTGCACATTTCTGGGGGTAAAAGGGAGGTTTCAGCACAGTAGAGAAGTCTGCTGGGCAGCCAGACACAATGCCTGGGGCCTGACTTAGCAAGTAAGAGCTAAAAGGTTTCAGAGCCAATGAGTGATGAGTGTTTGAGAGTCACAGATCAGACACACAAGGAAAAGAGGGAAGGGAAGGCTATGTGGAGACAGAAGAAGAGACTGGAGGGATGCAGCCATCAAAAGGTGAAAAAAGTTTCCAGCAGTCTGGAAGGCTGAGGTAGGAAGACTGCAAGTTCCAGTGCAACCTGGACAACTTAACCACTTAGCAAGATCCTGCCTCAAAATAAAAAAATATCTGGGGATGTAGCTCAGTGTGAAAGGCCTTGAGTAAAGCAGGAGGAGGAAGAGGAGGGTAGGGGAGGAGGACACCACAAGAAATGGGTTCTTTCCCAGAGTCTTGGGAGATGCTCTGCCCTGCTGACAGTTTGACTTTCGACACCTGGCCTCTATAACCGTAAGAGAACAGATTGCTGTCTGTTGTTTGAATACCCTAGTTTGTGCTCCTTTGCTGTAGCAGCCCTAGGACACTGGTGGATTGTCTGGATTGGGTCTTCTTGACATTCTCTTAGTCCCCATTTTTAGCCTACCTTGTCCTTAGCCCTGCTGAGTAGATGGCAAAAAGTGTTTTGTAAGTTTTATTCATGGCGCTGCTCAAAGCAGATGAGTGCAAAAGTGAACACTGAAATGGCCATGGCTGGGCTGGGGATGCAGCTCAGTAGCACAGTGTGTGACTAGCAGGTATGAGGACCAGAGTTTGATCCTCAGCACACATAGGAGGAAGGGAGGAAATGAGGATGGAGGGAGGAAGGGAAGAAGGAAAAAACCATAACTGAAGAAGTGAATTCAAATGAGAGAATTCTCATTTTCAAAAGATGGCACCCCACCACCATCAACAGAAAGAACTCAGCAGATGATAGACTGGGAGGCCAGTGAAATTTATTGCTGCACTCAGGAACTCTCTACTCATTGTCCCCATGAGAAGAGTCATTGCTTTTGACAGAGGTTGTAAAGAGGGAAAGAGCAGGGATGGAGGAATACTAACATTCTCACCTTACATGGTAGACAGTATGACTAAGTTTTCTAGAGCAGGAGATAGAGATTTAATAATTTTATTTAAATATAGAACTCAAAATTAATATGTAGTCAGAAGATACTTAGAGAGTTGTGGGAAAGGACCACTTACACAGGCATAAGGGTCACTGGATATTATGAAGGGCTGTCAAATCAGAAAGAGAAGCTAGGGCTTCATATTCTGGTAGTGACAGCCAGAGGACCCAAAATGAAATCTTTTAAAAAAATAAAATCTTCAGCTTTTGAAAGTAGCATGACAAAGGGGAACGGTTGTCTGGTAGATTGTGACTTTCCATATTTCTCCTGTATCATTTTGTTTTTTCATTTGCATGTATTATTTTACTTCAAAATATTGAAGTAAAACTGTAAAGTATATTTTCAAAGTCAAGGTTGAGGGAGAATGGAGACAGAGGAGACCCTACAGACATGGAATGAGTCCCTCTGGTGAACTTCCTTCCTTGTCCTGGGTATCCAGGGCTGGCCTCCAGAGAGGACAGCTTGTAATGGGATGAAGGGTTCTTGGGAAGTGTCTGGAGTTTCACAGCCCTGCTTGTCCTGGGTCCCTAAGCATTTCACAAAGTCACCTTGACAGCCCCAGGGAACATTCATGCCAAGATAGGCTTCCATGACAAGCCTGTGAGAACAGGGAACAATGAGTGGAGGGGATCAATTTAAATCAGCTAGGGGGGATCAAAGATCAATGTAAATCAGCTGGGATGCTAGTGCCATACAACCAGTACAGGTTTTGTTTGAAAATGTATCCCCTGCATTAGTATTTCTAGCTAGCAAGTAGTGTGGCATGTTGCCAGCATTTTTGACCTTACAAGGCAGTCAACAAATGTTAATGTTCTGGGGTTAACTTTGGAGTTGAGTTTTAAAAAATTGTTTAGACAAAGATAGTTATTTCCACCCAGACTTACCCAGTATCTCCATCTCTCTCTCCCTTTTTCTCCCACTTCCTCTTCCTTCCCTTCTCTCTCTGTCTTTTTTAAAATTTCTTTCAAAGATAAGTGTTGGATCAGCTCTCATTCTTTTGGGCTATGCAGCTGTGCTTATCAGAGACAAAAATCAATAAGCCCTTTCACTGGGCAATGGAGAGGACTGTGCTCAAAAAATGCATGACACTATCTACCATTCAATAGCTTTGGGGGTAAAAAAAAATCCTGTGTTTTTCTACCTTTGACTGTGTTGATTGAAGAATTCATGCAGGAGTCATCTATTGCTCATAGGAATAACAAGGAGGCCTTTTTTAGTAGACTTGGGAGGCAAGGAGAGTGGATGGTGTGGCAGCAATCTTGTGGGGGGCCCTGAGTTCCACCTGGAGTCTTCTTAGGCAAATGTAAATTAATTTGCAAATGCAGAGCCATGGACCTGAGAAATCCATTACTGATGCCAATAAAGGCAAAAAATAACACACAAAGAAAACCTACAGCCTTAATTTGGGATCAAAACCCCAACTCTGCTTCCAACTGGTGGTATATTAGTTCTAGTCTGAATATCAGTATCTGAAAAAAAAAAGTGCATAATGACCAGGTAGAAAATCCATGGGCTTCAGAATTTGACAGACTTGAATGAATTCTTGTCTGTTGCATTTTCTGTGAGCTTGCCCTCTCTGATAATGAGTGTTGTGATTTGTGCCTAGATGTCTCCCCGAAGCTACATACAGTCATGGGGGGGTACTTTTTCAGAGGTGACTGAATCTAGAATGTGAGATTGATTTGTGGTACCATGGGCTGTGATTAAGGGTGAGTGGTTCTTGGATCAGTCCACTGATTGGACTGGCACTGCCCTAATACTGGTAGACTGGATATAATATAAGGGACTGAAAAAGGTTTGTCTCCATTTAGCTCATTTTTTCCATCCTCCACCACCATGAACTGTTGCCCCTCTGCTGTGTGTTACCCTGCCTTAGAGCCAGCTGCTCATGGACTGAAACCTCTACAGACTGTGAGCTAAATAAACCTTTCCCCCTTTAACTTTGGGTGTCAGATATTTTGTCTCAGCATTGAGAGAAAAGTAACTAAGACGATGGGCATGGTGGATTAAATGAAGAGTGTGAAAATCCTTGGGCAGTCCAGGGCATGTTCCACCCAGAGGGAAGAGGCATGGAAGTAAAAACAAAGTATAATTCTCCTACGAAAATGAGGTAGGAGAAAGAGGGAGGCGAGGTGGGAAAGACTGGGAGAAAGAAAAATCTAAATTGAGAGGACTCTGAGTTGATCTTTGAGTAAATATAAACATCAGTTGCCTTTGAGCCTTTCTACCTATGGGGGTGAACGTGCTATGGAAGCCATGGCTACTCTTTACAACCATAGGAGCTAAGAGGGGAGGAGATTGCAGAGGAGAGACTGCAGGACGAGAGTGCTTTGGACTGTGCCCAGAAAGGCTCACATGGGAAGAGTGGGCAGAGGGAGAGAAGCAACCAAGAAGTGTGAGGAGTGGATTTGGGGCCTCACAGGGGCCAAGAGAAGTGTTCCAGACAAAGAGCTTAGCACCACCCAGGGTTGCTCAAGAGCTCAAAGGAACTGAGTCCCATCCAACACTTGGCCTTGGCCTGCAGGAGGTCTCTAACGAGCCTGTGCAGGTAGCAGAATGATGAATCTGAGCCACTAGGCAGGGGTGTGGGGACAAAGGCAGACACTTCTGACTGAGCAGTGGTGGGCTGTACCCCAAGGAGAAACACAGCCATGGAGGATGTGCTGTCTTCCTTTTCCCTCCTTTCTTTTCCTCTCTCCCTTCTTTTACTTTTTCAAGTAGAAACCCAAACTTGCTTATATTCTAATGGAAAAAGAGAAGTTACAGATGCATTTTCCAAAACTTTCATCTGCTGCCTGGTTAATTGCCAACCAAATGGTTCCATTTATATTCCTTCAAGTATTTAAAGTTCAACATGTCAGAAACAAATTTTCCTGCCTTTCCTCCCAGTCTCTGGCTTTTCATACTGTAACATACAGGGTGCAGGGGAGAACCAGCAGAGACCACCAGGCTTGTGTAAAGGCAACGTGGCCTGGAATTTATTATGCCTGGGTGCATGTAGAGAGCATGATAAGACTGTCTGCAGTGAACAAAGAGGAGTGTGTCCTTTTTTATAAGAATGGAGAGAAGGCAGGGGACATTAGGCGGGAAGATCCCAGTAAACATTTGTGGTTAAAGTTTGCTGGCAGTCTTGCATCTCAATGGGCAGAGTCCCTGAAATGTCTAGTATAGATTTTCAGGTGTCTCCAGATTTTGCCAGATGTCCTGGACCCTGCAAAATTCCTTTTCCTATCTTATTTCCTTTCCTGTACTTGCCGATGACAACTTTGGTACTGAGCTGCAGAGAACAGCACTTCTTGGCAAGAGGCTGGGGACTGGGAGAGTCAGGTCTGGTTGGAGTCTTACCCATATCTTCTTGCCTGGAACCACTTACCAACCTCTTGGTGTCCAAGAAGGACACCTATAGGTCATGTAGCTCCTACCTGCTACCCCTCCCACCCTTCAGTCACTCTCATTTCCATTTGTCATCCAGGTAGACATCTTCACTCTCTTTCCTCTGGATACTGACAGGGTCCCCCTAAATGTTCACTTTGCTTCCAGTCTCATATCATTTCTTACGAGACCCTTCTCAAGTAAGCAACCTCAGCGTCTGAAGGAAGTATTGTCATTCTGTATTCTGGATGTAAGAACAGCTTTGCAGCCTTCTAAATGTGCTATGTGGATTTCTTGTCTCTGCCTTTATTCATCCATCTTTCTTAGTCTGGAACGGCCTCTTGTCCCTATGTTTCAGATCCAACTCAAGGATTGAGTCTTCCCTGGCACCCAGGCAGAACTAGGACTACCTACATTTTTATCCCCAGTGTTTCTGATCGGCATCTCCTCTCTGATTTCAAATGTTCCTCAGCTCTTTCTTTAGCAGACAATAAGCTCTTTATGGGCAGGGACAATATTTTATTAATCTCTACCTTATTCCTGACCCAGTCAAAATAACTCAATGAACAAAACAAAAAAAAAAAAAAGAAAGAAAGAATATGAACAAGACAGGAAAAAATATAGTTTTGTGACACAGATTCCTTATCTACTTTAGAAGCTCAGTTCAATAGCCAGGAAACCATCAGATCATATTATCTCTATCTGGGCCACAATCCTCTCATCACCCATAGGAAATTGTCATAGACCTCCTAAAACCACCTGCTGTGGTATCAGTGTGACCTCAAGTTTGCCTCCAAGAACATCTTTTAAGATGTTCTATGGGAACTTGGATGAGGGGGCTACCTTAGGGATGACCCATGAGTCTCTCAAGGAACCATATGGAGTCCAGGCAGAGAAAGCACCTCTGCTGAGGCACACACACACACACACACACACACACACACGGCAGAGGCTTGCTCTCGAGCCCTGCTCATTTTCAGCTATGCGTTGCCTGAAATCTCTGAGTCTGACTCAGTCTGACTTTCTTCCAGGTGAACATGTCTCTGGCAGTGAGTGCTACCCCCATAGCCTGCCCCATGACCAACTGAGAAAAAAAAAGTTCCTTGAGAGAAGAGTCTTGAGGTCCAAATAAGTTTTGAAAACCATATTATCACATTCTCCTCAAGGAGACTTACACTACATCTTGAAGGTTCTGAAAAATTTTGTAGTATAAATGTTTAAATTGCTCAGATTTTCCTGAACTTACTTGAAATGGGACCTTTTTTCTCCCTCAAAGGTATACTTTGAAGTTTTGATATCTCTTAAAGCTAGGAAATGCTGGTTTATGATGCTTTTTCAGTTTACTTACGTAGTTCACACATTTGATTTGAGTCCACTAGGGACAATGCAAGCCTCAGAAAACAAAATGGAGAGCTGGGCGTAGTGGTGCATGCCTGTACTTCCAGAACTCTGGGAGGCTGAGGTAGAAGCTGTTAGGGTATTGTGTCGCAATAGAGAAGCAGAAGGTACCAAAAGGAGAAATCTATTGGGGGCTGAGGATGCAGACAGGAATGCCCAACTGGTGTGGTTGAACTGTTTCCTCCACAGGATATGGAGGAGGCAGGGGGTTATTTGACTTCTGACGGAAGCAGGGCTTGGGGCAGGCAGTGACGATGCTTGAGAAACTGATTGGAATTCTCTGCATGCTGGGGAAAGGAAAGAGGAAGTTATAATCAAGGCTGAAGAGGAGGGAGGAAGTAGTGGTCAGGGTAGACCACCACCATAATGTCCAGTAATTTATGCTAGGGCAGAAACCTCTCATAAGCATCACAAGTTCTAGCCCACTTTGGGAAACTTAATGAGCCCTGGTCTCAAAAAAAAAAAAAATTGGGGTAGAGGGCTAGGGATGTACCTCAGTTGAGAAGACCCTGGGCTCAATCCCCAGTGCCAAAATAAAAAATCATATAATTGTTTTTATAGTATCTGATTTCCAAATTAGCAGTGGGTTTGAGTTTGAACTATTTTATTTGTTTTTGAACAATTTTATAAATTAAGATTTTTTTTTCTCAGTTAAGAAAATGTATGCCTATCAGAAATTCCCTTTTTGTTTATATTGGTGGCTAATTTTAGTTTCACCCTAACTTTTTAAGATTGAATGAAATAAGATAAAAAGTTGTTATTTTGGTTTCTTAATTGAAATGTGAGTGCATTAAAGTCAGGTCCTACTGCTTCTCTGGCCTTTGTTCCACTACTATAAGGAGGAGCAAATAGCATTGTTTTTCCACATGCTCTGGATGGTAAGTTTCAAACCTGATAATTTCATGTTTTAAAATCTGAGATTCCAGAGAATGAGCTTTAAGGTCATTCCTGGAGATACTCTGTCATGCAGAAAAAGTTGACTTCTGCAGGCAAGCTTGAATAATATAAGCATCGTAACATTTCAAACCATCTGTACTGCGAAGCCTCAGAGCCCGCGGTGTGAGTCAGAGCTGTGTCCTCCCTCATCTAAGACCATTCCCACCATGATTCAAGCTTTTGCACTGCCTTTCCTGGAAGGATCATACCAATCTCAAATCCCAGGTTCACAGTTTCTCCAGATCCGATTTTCTAACTCGGTGGATTGAAGCGCGCTATGATCAATCCTGCTTTCTGCCACTTGAGCTATTAAACCTCAGCTGTGACTCCGAGGCCTTTGCAGTGATTCATGCAGGGTAAGGATTGTGCTCGTAGCCTCAGACATCGCATCTCTAGAAAGATGTGGAGACTGCACATTCATAAACTATCCAAGTGGAGGGATTTCTTTAGCTAGTCTGTCAGTGTATCTGGAGTGTAAAATGCATTCCGTTGAACCAATACCTGCCAACAGCAAAAACCAAGGTCCTTTGAAACAGTGCCTACGTAATACCTGCAGGGGCAGTACAGGACGAACAGCTGTTGCCCTGCCAAGTTTCCTTTGCGAACTCTTGTGTTGGCATCACCAGCTTATGACGGACGGGCTGGTCAGAGGCACATAGGAAAACGTCAGCGGGGCAATAATTAGCAACTGCGTCAGGCATCTGGGCCTGTTTTGATAAGGTGAGATCATTCTGGAAACCATAGGAAACCTATTTAGTTTTTCTACTTGTGCTATGGAGAAGGTGTTATTAGACAAAAGCATTCAAAAAGTTTATAAAACGTTAATATTCTAAACTGATATGCAAATCATTGTCAACTCATTGGGTTTCCCTAAAAGTGACCCAGAGAGTGAATTAATTGTTTGTAGTATAGCTAGTGATGTGTTCTGCACCTTGCGCTTTGCATATGAGAGAAATATATAACATGGTCCCTGTCATCAATAGGAAGGTGTAGGAGACAGTAACGACTTGTGTGATACAGAAGGAAAAAGCAAGTCCTGCTTAGGGGTATGATTCTGAGTGTGAAGTGGGGTGACTGGGACAAAAATACTTAGGAATAAAAAAAATAAACAGTTTAGGGAAGACGAACAAGTAACGAGAGAATGTGTACAATTTGGAAGTGGAAAGAATTTTTTTTTTCCAGCACCAGGGATTGAACTCATGACCTTGTGCTTGCCAGGCAGGCACTTAGGCCGCTGAGCTAGATCCCTGGCCCAAAAATGGAAAGAATTTTGAAAAAGTAGTTAATGTTAGTGGAATGCTTTTTTGTCTGATACTACCTGAACAACTAATTTAAAGTGTTTCATTTATTTCTCTCTATAATCCTATGGAGTGAATTTTGCTATTAATTATCATTTTACTAAAGAGGAACCTAAGACTGTTAGAGGGTAAGTGATATGTCTAAGACATTAGAGGAAATAAGTTAAAGAGGAGGAAGAATTCCAGAACAGTACCTACAGGGTGACTGCTTAGCCACCTTGCCACAACAGCTATTATGTTGAAATCAAAGGTGTGTAGATATAAGCATATATATATATTTTTTTGATTTAGATAGAAAACTGTGATAAGAGAGATCATTTCAGATTTGACAGAAGGATTAAGCAATAATATAGAAGTGGGAATTGGTATAAGCCTGGGTGTGGTCATGATGACACTTGACTGATAGAGAATTTATCTTGGTGGGATTTGATGGGAGACAGATTATGTAAAACCTCAGTTCTTAGGTCAGTGTCAACATGTGAAAGTTGTAACTGGTCTGAACATGAGGTTCAGACGTGTGCTAGCTAGTCAAATAGGTGACCACTAGAATTTATATTTAAGGACACTAATAGATGTCCAGGGATATTCCCAGATTTGTTTGTTAGGAAAAAGTTTGAACTCTATGGGGAGAACTGAGACCCTGACTGTCCTTGGAGTTCAGATATATATGCAGACTCAAGAGATAAGTTGAATATAGAGGGAAATGGAAATTCTTGGGCTAAACTGAAAGAGAAGTTGTGTCCAGTCCTTCCCAACTCCCAGTCAGTGAACTAAAGTGTCCAGGAAGTGTGACCACTGTACAAGAATCTGATATTCTTTCATTCCCAATCCACCCATGTGTGCTTGCAACAAGATGATCCCTCATCTTCAGCCAATCACTGCATCTGGTCTCAAACTGGAAAGTCCATGATCTATTCTCACTCTGGACTGTTGAAAAGACTTTCATATATAGTTATTGACCAAACACTATTTCTTTCTTATGTTCTGACTTGAGAACGCAGAAGTAAGATGTATTTCCACAGTATATAAAACTACCCGCCATTGTCTGAGATTCCTGGGAAAATGCAAAAAAAAACTACAGAAAACTGCCAAAGTGGTATTTTATGTACACATAAAAGACAGATGTGCTTGGGCACGAAAACACTGCATCGGGCTTCTTGCAGGTGAGAACAGGGTTGGCAGCAATTGAGATTCACACAGGCCTGTTGATGGATCTACATTTGTGAGCATCGGCCGGCAATGCCCAGGAAAGCCAGGTTAGCAAATATGAACTGTTCTGAGGCTTACTATGGGGTATGCATAGACAAACCTTGTCTACTATGTGTGGTTGTATTCATTAAGAAAAGACAGCAAGTCAAATCACTAATTAACATCAATAACTACAACAGTAAAAGAAACTTTTTTTTTTCTGCCATAGCTTTCTTATAAGACCTGGTTTGGGGAAATATGATTGATCACCATATTGGTAAAACTGTTCCTTTTGCCCACTGAAAGATGAACGCTTATTTCAAAGTAGAAAAATCCGTAGCTCTGATTTCACTTACCCTAAACACAGGGTCACACTCATGGCAGCAAGCACACAGCCAACCCCAACTTATGAATACACTGGGCTCCAAGAGCACACTTGGAAATTGATTCTCTGGAACACAGTAGCATTTCCCATAGAAACAATGCCCAGGAGATTTCAACTCTCCAGCCAGCCAGTAAAACTCTGCCTACACCCTGAGCTCAGAAGTATACCAAGGGCCAGCCTGTGACTGCAAAGCTGCAGATGGAGGGAGACCAAGGATATGGGCTAGATTTGGAGTTCTTTGGGGATCACTGTGTCCTTCAAAGGAAGAGCTCAATGGCACAATCATATTTTTCAGGCTGACTGTCCTAGCAATATATCATTACTTTAAAAAAAGACTTTTCATTTTGAAATATTTTAAGACTTACAAAAAGCTGTAAAAATAGTACAGAGTTTCCATGTACCCTTCACCCAGCTTCCCCAATGGTCATCTCTTATACAACTTAGCACAGTATCAAGGCCAAGAAATTGATGTTGGTATAACAAACACTCTTACTCAGGTAAAGAGCTTATTTGGTTTTGATAAAGTATATTTATTTTTATCTTAAACAAATATATTTGAAATCATTAAATCATTTTATTTTTTAAGTTTTATAAGTGCAAGGCAAAAGATTTATGTGATCTGAGGAGAAACCAGCGTACTTAAGTTTTGTAAGTGCTAAAAATCTTTTTTTGCAGCAAAAACTCACATCCACCATAAAAATTTAACTGACAATGTTAATTTGCATGAAGTTTAAGTAGGTTTTGTATTCACACAAATTCATTGTGGCAAAAACTTTAAAAAATTTTGTAGAATATACTACATTTGTAGTACAGGAATAAATTGTAAAATGATGAGTTTTTTTTTTTTTCTGTGGTACTGGGGATTGAACCTTGGTCTTTGCACTGAGTTGTGCCCCTAGCCTTTTTTTTTTTTTCTTTTGAGATAAGGTCTCAATAAATTCCTCAGGCTAGGCTCTAATGTGGCATTCTGCTGCCTCAGCCTTCTAGCACCAACATGAATGATTTTAAGACTTCATATGAGTCAGCATATTTAAAGTACCATGTCAACCTGGGTCCTACTCTCACTGTTGCCATTAGCTAGATGCAACCCCTTAGTTGAACCACTTAATATTTAGTGGTTCACAAGGAAATTAGGTAACATATCTTCTAAAATAGCTTTCAGTTAAAAAAAATGGCATTCGCCTGGCAAAGTTATATACAGATCATTACAGAAAGCATATTCTGAGTTTATTTAAAAATAAAGATAGAGTTTAAGTGAAAAGAAAATGTGTCTTACACTCGCATAAAAGATATGAGACCTTAGGTGACTGCATACTGGGGGGCAGGAGCTATGGCCTGATTTCTCTAGGGGTCACTTGTACCTGTGTGACCTTTGGGCAAAGGAGGCTAACCTTTCCAGGCAGTACCTCATTAGTGTGGATCTGTGGATATAAAAGGATGTAGTATAAAAGACCCATGGCAAAGTCCCCGGCATAGAACCTCTGACTATAAATGTTGAGAGATAACCAGACCCACATGTTAATGCTGTTCTTTGGCTCTAGAATGGCATCCAAAGGGCCATGTGTTAAAGCTTGGTCCTCAGCACTATTGGGAGACAGTGGTGACCTTTAAGAGATAGAACCTACTAGGAGGCTTTAGGTCACTGGGGTGTGTCCCTCAAAGAGAAGAAGCCTACTGGAAGGTTTTAGGTCACTGGGGTGTTTCCTTGAAAGGGAACAGAGGAAGAGACCAGTGTCTTCTCTTTCAAGTCTCTTCTTCTTGACTGGGCTGCTTCCTTTCTTTCTCTTTCTGTCTTAAGTCCTGGCCATGAAGTAAGCAACTTCCTCCACCACATGCTCCTGCCATGATGTGCCACCTCCCCACAGGATCAGAATTAAGGGGGCCATGCAACCACAGATTGAAACCTTTGAAACTGTGAGCCAAAATAAACTATTCATATTTTAAATTGATCTCTGGTATTTTGATATAGTAACAGAAAGCTGACTAACACAGTTAGGTCTGAAGAGGAAATGAAATGAAACTGGAGAAGAGATTGCAATTCAATGATTGGAAGTTGGTCTGCCTTTAGCTTAGGTGGGGAGCCCCTGATTTCTCAAGAAAGCTGTTGAGAATGTAACAGAGTCTCAGATTGGGCTGGGAACCTGGGTACTGACTGGTGTCCTGGCTGAACTGAGAAAGGTGATTGAACTTTCTCCCAAGATGATGGAGGACACTTGGGTCTTTGAATTGGCAGAGGGGAAGAAATGAGTAAAACAAGGCTCTCTAATTTGCCTGTAGTAAAAGTAAATGTGGATTCCAGTGAGCCTTCCTATGAGATCTTAATATGAAAATCAGAAAATAATTTATTACCACTTTCCTATTTTGTTGTTCCTATTAGTTTTTTTAATGCACAAACGTCTTTTCTCCTGGCCTTTCTCTAAGTGTTTACAGTCATGTCTCCACTTAGATATAGCCTTCCACTTGCTGTCACTCAAGATCATTAGATGTTTAATTTGCCAGCATTCTATATTGTTTTAGATACTTGCCTCAGTAAATATGTACAAACTTCCCTAGAAATTACTCAGATTACCACAATTCATACATTTTTCTTTGAATTTAAAGAACAAGAGAACTTGAACCTATTATATTTTTTTCAACCAGAAAGTGTTATAATGATCTTAATTTATTGTGTTT
>RJWT010018276.1:0-18959 GCA_004365215.1 Cuniculus paca
CCTCCTGCCTCAGCCTGCCGAGTGCTGGGATCACAGGCGTGAGCCACCACACCCGGTTTAGAGCTAGTCTTTAAGGGAAAGCTAAGACATCACTATAACAGAAAAGCTGAAGGCAGTGCAGGCAGAGGCAGCCACAAGAACAAAGGCCCAGAAAACTAAAACCGCACATTCTGTTCAACCCCGCCAACTAATTCCAGGAAGGAGAGGAGGAGAGTACAGACTGGTCAAAAATTAGTTCCTTCTTTACTCCAAAGTTAACCCCGTCCTTTACCCCAGCTTTTGATTGTGGCTTCCTCTTTGTAACCTTAGGTAAATCACTTCCCCTCTCTGAAGCTCAGTTTCATCCTTTACAAAATGCAACCGATAATGCCACCTGGTTTTTGTGAGGATCAAAAGAGATAAGGTATGTGAAGAGCTTACAGCTTCAGACATATTCCGCACACAGGAAATACAGGTTCAGCAACATCGCACTTGTTTCATAAACCAACGAGCATTCTCCAATTGAACTATATTCCTTGTTCTCTTTGAAGATTTAAATGTGCCTGATTCTCCCCTTTCTAAAGTTTCTTCCAACATTCTCTCCACACACTTACATGATGCCAGGTTATCAGTTCTCTGAGGAAACAGACAAAGCTGACTCTACTTGGTATCTCCAGGAACTAATCCTTAACCAGAAAGAGTAAGAACTCCTTAGCTTTGGGCAACCTCATCAAGCCACAGTTGAGGTATGGTGCCAACTACTGTGCCCTTAACACCAGGGACATCACAGAAGAATATGTCTACAGGGGCAGCAGCAACTCAGTAAGCTTTGGTAAATTTCCCCGCTGCACCCCACAGAAACTTGCAGGTATCTTTCATGCCTAAAACTTTATCAACTAATGTAGTCATCTGTGATAGACATGGCATGAATAAATTACAAAAATTGCTCTAGAAATATGTACAAAATTCAATGAGACCCCCAAGGAGGAAAATTTAAACCTCAGTGGTTTGGGCCCAGAATGTGAGTGACAGTAGAAAAAGCGTGTGAGGGTGGAAGGAAGAAAACTGCAGGTAAGGGGTACAGTTAGGGTTAGGGTTTTAGACTGAGGACTTTTTTCCCAAGAGGCCAAGCCCAGTGGCAGAGACATAGTAGCCATCATCTCCTCTAGAGAGTTCCCTGTAAATCCTCCTGGTCATGCCTCAACCCTCCAGCCCTTAATGTTGCTCAGAGCTTTTCCCCGAGGAATGCTGAGATTTTCAAGAGTCCCAGTGTAAGCAATAATGGAACAGAAATTAGGAACTGACTGAATTATAGTTCTAGCTTTTCTATTCTTAACTCCTAAGCTTTTACGGAGCCCTGGGAGTTGAGCTTCATTTAAAAGCCCACATATGGAAAACTCACCATTGGGGAAAAAATGAAATTAGACCCCAAGTCATGTCTGACATTAAAACAAATTCCAGATGGCTTAAGGATTTGCTTGTAAAACATGAAATTATAAAAATAAGTAAAAGAATAAAATAGGTACCTATTTATACTTTCAGAAGGGGGAATACAAAAGACTACCCTAAATTTAGTACATAAATAAATATAAGTAAATAAATAAAGAAAAAGTTGACACTAGTAAAAACCTTCAGAAGCCAGTTACAAAAGCAGAAAGGTTAAGAACTCTGAACTCAGAGTTAGTGGATCCAAGGAAGAGAAACTAAGGGGTGGTAAATGAGACAACTGTATTTGGAGTATCTGAGGCAATCAATCATCCATCTGCTTCTGCTGATACTTATACTACTCAACCAGCAGCAATGGGAATTTACTCCAGAACAAACCACTGAGCACTCCAGGCAAAGGACCCTTAAACAGGGAAGCCAACTGCTACACCCAGAAACAAAATAGATTTTTTCTTCAAGACATACATCCCCCATATATCTATCCAAAAGTCATTCTAGTCCTTGTTCAAAATCACCACATGCAGGCTCAATAAACCAAACAGACAAGAGCAAGAGTACACAATTAAAAGATGAACAGGGATGGGGGTAGCTCAGTGGTAGAGCATTTGCATAGCACAAACCAAATCCTAACTTTGATCCCCAGCACAGGAAAAAAAAAAAAAATCCAAGGGTGGACAGCTCACCATACCACATCACTGTTCTGGTGAGGACGTATCATCTCCCAGTGATCCTAAACTCGGTGCCAGTAAAAATCTTGTAAAAAGGACAAAGTTTAATATAACAAAAGACAATCTATTTGGGGAAATAGATGGAAAAGAAAGAGGATTGACAGCTGCCATAAGGTAGGGGCTTCAGAGCTGAAAGCCCCAGAGCTCCTATCCCAGGCTCCTTTCACTGGGGACTAGTGTCTTTCCCACCTCCCAGGGGGGCACTTGTCACTGATCCCTTGCCTTGACTGTCTTTGATCCTAACCTAGGCCTTCTGGCCATTTGGTTTCTTCCTGTCCCTTTGTAATGAATAAGTGAGGGGGGAGGGCCTATTAGGAAGGCAGCTTACTTAATGATTAAGTAAAGGGAACGTGTGTACTTGTGTGTATCTGGTGTAATATTATACTGATGTTAAGCGAGAACATACATGTGTATATGCATAGGAGTGTGTGTGTGTGTGTGTGTGTGTGTGTGTCTTACATATTAAATATGAGTCCTTAGGTGGCTGTCTCTTATCACTCTTGCATTCTGTCAGGAGGGTGAGGGGAGCTGGCTTTCCTGGTCTTTTATTTCTGGCTCCCTCTGTGTTTAACTCTTCTTGATAAGTTCTTATGGTAATAGTGTGGCCTGGTGCCTCTCTCAAAGCTAGCTTCTCTCTCTTCTTTGTTTTTTGGTTTTTTTTTGGTTTTTTTTGGTCTTTGTTTTTTTAACTGCCCTTTCTGCAAAGCTTACCTATGAAGGCAGAAACTGCTTTTAGTAAGTTTCCCTGTTGATCTCAAAAAAGTTCAGTGAGGTCTTTATCCTATCTTTTCCCTACCTCCAGTACCCCTGTTTTTATAAAAAGCAGGCAAGCAGGTAGGCAGGCGGGCAGGAAGTGAGTCAGCCATGGTGGCACATACCTGTAATCCCAGCACTCTGGAAGGCTGAGGCAAGTGGATCACAGGTTTGAGCCCAGCCTGGGCAATTTAGCAGCTTAGTAAGACCCTGTCTCAGAATTTTAAAGATAAATAAATAAAAGGGCAAGGGATGTAACAGTAAAAAGGCTCTGGGTGCCATTCTCAGTACCACCACCAAAGGGGAAAAAATGTCTAGAATTACTAAACATTTGTTGATTTAACACTATGAAACAAGGCCAGAAAAATCCACTGTAAGAAATCAGAATATGCAACACCAAATGCCACTTTGGCATAAGGATTATTTTGAGCCATAGCAATTGAGAAGAAGCAAATACAAGAAAATCTCTTTGCCCTCCCACTACTTGCCCAGATGTAGAACATAGACAAAGATGTCCTCCTCCTCTCTTTACCAGGAGTGACAAAAGTTGATCGATAAAGGTAACTAAAGCTAACAGCTTGGAAATGGCACTCACAGAATCTACACAAAAAGCTTCATAACTAGCATTTATCAGCCACTTATTTTCCTCCTTCCTACAATTTTCTACCCCTAGATACTTGAAATCCTTTTCCTCTGTTTTCTCACTGTAGCTGACACTGCAAAATGGAATTCCAAAACTTGGATTTTTTTTTTCTTTTAGAGATAAGCAATTTCTCCAAATTTTCTCCTGCTGAGCCCATGACTAACACTTCCTTCCCTCAGCCTAAAAGAAGTGATAGAATATGCAAATGTCATCCCCAGGAGGCTGGAGCCCGGGTTCCTTTCCACAAGAAAGAGAAAACAATCAAAGGTGGCTGGCAGTGATAAAGCAGGCGTGGAGATCTGCATCCTCTCTCTGTGCTACCCTTCCTCTTTGTTTAAAAAAGGACCCTTGCCCGCCTGTACAAGGCGACATAGTGATTTGAGGCAAATGGGCCCCTCCATCTCCTCAGAGCTAGCTTTGAATAATCCTCTTTACCAAAATACATGGCCTCCTTTGATGTGGTCAAACAAACCTAAGCACATAAACTTAAATAGCTGAATTTTACTGTTCTTTGTTAAAGATGCTACATAACCTGGAACTCAAAGCCATCTCTTTGAGAACAACTCATTCCTTGGGTGTCTCCCATGTATATATAAAGTAGTCATATTAATAAACTTCTATTTGTTTTTTTTTCTTGTTAATCTGACTTTTGGTACAGGGGTTCATTCTAATTAAAAATGTATGATAATTAAGGATAAAAATCATTAGAAAAAATAAGCATCAGAAAAACTTAACACCCAAGAAACAGAATTAAGTAATATTAAAACACGGCTTTAGCTGGGCATGGGGGCTCACTCCTGTAATCCCAGCACTCGGGAGGCTGAGGGAAGAGGATCGTTGTGAGTTCAAGACCAGCCCGGGCTACAAAGTGAGCCCAAGGTCAGCCTGAACTGCATAGTGAGACCCTGTCTCAAAAAAAAAAAAAAAAAAAAAAAATTAAACAAGGCTTAGATTAAATGTAATCAATATTTTGACAAGATAAGGAAAAAG
The DNA here is from genome assembly GCA_004365215.1 of Cuniculus paca. NCBI lineage: Eukaryota > Metazoa > Chordata > Mammalia > Rodentia > Cuniculidae > Cuniculus > Cuniculus paca. Next base: position 4,540 of record RJWT010018276.1, read on the forward strand.
ATATTTCATTATTAAAAAGAGTCAAGTAGACATGGGAGACTGAGGCTTGGAGGATCATAAACTCAAGTCCAGTCTGGGCAACATAGAAAGAACTTGTCTCAAAAATAAAAGAAAGTAAAAATGGCTAGGGATGTAACTCAATGGAAGAACACTTGCCTAGCATGTGCAAATCCCTAAAAGAAAGAAATAAGGAAGCATGGTTGATGGATCCAAAAGTTCTACCATCCTATTTAATAGAAATTCCAGCATAAAGGAACAGAGGAAATGAAGGGGGAAAAAACTTCTAAAAATTAAATAATAGAATATTTTCTTTTTTTTTTTTTGCGACACCAGGGATCAGACTCACAACCTCATGCATGCCAGGTAGGCTCTTAGGCCGCTGAACTAAATCCCCAGCCCTTGTGTTTTTGAGACAGGATCTCACTATGCCATTCAGGCTGGCCTTGAGCTCACTTTGTAGCCCAGCCTGGTCTTGAACTCACAACGATCCTCCTGTCTCAGCCTCCCGAGTGCTGGGATTACAGGTGTGTGCCACCAGGCCTGGCTATAATATAATATTTTCTAAAGGTGCAGAAATTCATAAGCATTCACAATGAGTGGCCTTTGGAACACAAAACAAAAATCTCCACCCTGCTTATGATCAAATTTCAGAATACCAAACATTAAAGAAAATACCAAGTAATTTTCCATCCCATTATATTTACTAGGGCATTTTTCTAAGAAGAGGATCCAGAAAAATTATCCACTCCTCAAAAGAACACCCAGTAAGGATGTCTAAGAATCACTATTCTCAATGAAGGCAATTTCTACAAACAGGGCATCTGGAAACCCCTAAGTGAGACTTATCTGTGTATCCAGAACTATTCATGCCTCCCCCAACACCAGCCCCAGAAGAAAAGTTAAGCCAAAATTTTCTTAGTTTAGGCAGCAGACCGTTAAACTTTCTTTGCTCCAGGAGAAACACCTGCAAAGCTTTTCTCTCAGGAACGTACCTATTTTTGAAAATCTCTAAGACTCAAGAAATTAGCATTTGCTACTTTGGAGATCTAGCCAGGGAAATGAGAGTGAATGCCATGAGAGCCCACTGCAGTCTTCCAGGACTGGGGACATGGAGCCTGAACTGGAAGCTGGAGACTTGGGTTTAACACAGAGCAACAGGCTGAAGGACACTCCCAGTATAGTGATGCTGTACACAAAACCAATCAGAAAAGTGCAATTTTGGACCAGTCAGAAACTTGCTATTTTCCACCCACCATTTGAATCTGGTGCTGTTCACAGGACCAATCAGAAGATGCTCTTTTTAGTCCTTCATTTGGATGCAGGCACAACCATTCAAAAGATACTGTTTCTGATCCTTCATTTACAAGTAACAGGAATCCAAGAGGATTTTTGATAGGACAGTTTATACACAACCCGACGCTAAGTGAGTATTTGATAGGGTGACTCTTCCAATGCTTCAGTCACAAAGAAGAGAGATAACCTGGGGATGTGGGATGTGAAATAACTTCCACTTCTCAGTGGGACCTACGGTCAGTCTTTTTACCACTCTGCTCTCACTCTGCAGAGCACACTTATTTTCCACCTTTGATAAATATACACTTTCACTGCTTTTTCTGTGCATTTTTTTTCCAATTTTTTTTTTTTTTTTGTGGCACCGGGGATTGAACTCACAACCTCGAGCTTGCCAGGCAAGCGCCTAGGCCACTGAACTAGATCTCTGGCCCTTTTTTTCCAATTCTTTATTGACGACACCAAGAACATGGAAAGAAGGCCCGTGGAGTTCTCCATCTGGTAATAGGTTGGAGCCCTGGCCCCACTACTTCCAACTGTGTGTTCCAGGTCACGCTCACTGTCTGAACCTTAGCTTCCTGGCCAGTGAAACACTTTTTCTGCCCTTTGGGAAAGTTCTGAGGCTAGGATGATAAATCAATGAAGATAATCTCTTGAAACAATTGTGGTAGAACACACCAATAATCCAGATTGCAAGTTTGAGCCCAGACTGGGCAATTTAGCAATTTAGTGAGACCCAATCTCAAAGTTAAAAAGTTTTTTTTTAAAAGGCTGAGATCTAGCACAGTGAGAAGACCATGTGTTAAATCCCTAGTAATACAAATTCTTTCAGGAGTCAGACAAGAGCCAGGTGTGGTAGCACATGCCTCTAATCCCAGCACTCGGGAGGCTGAAGCTGGAGGGGGTGGGTGGGAGAGAGAGAGAGGAAGAATGTGATTTTGTGAAGTGGCCAGTGTAAGATGTAGGACTTGATAGGGACTCTGTCCCAACAAACATGCATAGAAGACAAATTTGACCCTGGATCACAGCTTGTAGCCCCTGTTCTAAATAAAAGCAAAGATATTTAGAGCAAACCTGATCTCAAAATTGATTAAGATAAAGTTCTGTTTTTCCCATTGTGGGTTGAATTGTGTGTGTGTGTGTGTGTGTGTGTGTGTATGTGTGTGTGTGTGTGTGTGTGTTGAATTTTGTCCACAAAAAAAGATCCTGACTCACAGAACCTCAGAATGGACTTTATTTGGAAGTATGGTCATTACAGGTATAATTACTTAAATCAACACAAAGTCATACTAGGGCAAGGTTGGCCCCTGATCTACATGGGGAGATGCTATGTAAAACTGGAAGCAGAGGTTATAATGATGCATCTATAAGCCAAGAAACATCAAAGATTGCAGGCCTAGGAGCTACAAGAGAGGCATAGAACAGATTCTCCCTCAGAACCACCAAAGAGAACAAACCCTTTATTGCTGGGAATATGGTCCAGTTCTAAAGAGCTTGCCTAGTATGTGCAGGGTTCTGGGTTCAATACTCAGCAGTGCACCAACACATACACAAAAAAAGGAATCAACCCTGTTGGCACTTAGATTTCAAACTTCTCTAGCCTTTAAAATAATAAAAAGAAATGTTTTTGTTGTTCTAAGCAAGACTGTTTGTGATAGTCATGCATTGCATGACTGTTCAGTCAATGATGGGCTACATATAAAACATGGTCCCATAAGATTTTAGGGGAGCTGAAAAATTCCTATTGCCTAATGGCATTACAGTTGTATAAAATCATAATGCAAGGCATTATTCTCATGCTAGTGATACTGCATAATGGATCTGAGAGATAGATGCCAGGTTCTTGTGTAGAGGAAGCAAAGAATTACAAGTGCACATTCAGTGGTAAAAGAAAAAGCAACTACATTTATTGAAGATAATGGAAAGATGTGCTCAGGGCAGCTTCATGCCAACAGAAAAAGATGGCATAAACAGAAAAGTGATGTCAGGACAAAAAGGGAGATGTGAAGCACACAGATAAAACAGGCTTTTGGATCTTGAAAGATGAGTATCCTAATCTTGGTGCCTGTCTGGGTCTCTAGATAAGACTGACAGATGATTGACAGGGTATTGAGTCATCTCAGGGGCGCCATAACATGCATGACAGCCCCAGAATTTGCTCTGATTAAATCCCACACATAAGATGCAGTCAGTCCTTTGATGAGGTTTGAGTGAGGAAAAGTTTACTAAAGTTCAGGCCACAAGGTCCAACGTGCATGTACTCTGGTCCGAGGCTTTAGAGATTTGCCGGGTCTTCTCCTTCTCTCAGAACATTGGAAGGAGGACTGGCTTGGGATGTTGCCCAAATTCAAGTGAATGGAGGAGGAGCGGCCTCTCAGCCCCAGTTGTGCTACTTGTACTACAGTGCAAACAAATCGACTACCTACTGAGCTCCCAGTTGAATATAAGTACAAAACATACAATTATGTATAAGATACTTGACGGTGATTATAAATGAGTATGTTACTGGTTTATGTGTTTAGAGACTACTCTCATTTCTATTTTATTTCTTTCATTTTTATTTTATCAGTACAAATTTGCAGTACATAATGACTACATTTATCATGTTTATTGTTATTTTAGAGTGTACTCTTGCTTATAAAAAATTTATTGTAGCCAGGTATGATAGTGAATGCCTGTAACCCCAGCACTTAGAAGGCTGAAGCAGGAGGATCGCTGCAAGTTTGAGACCAGCCTGGGCTACAAAGTGAGTTCAAGGCCAGCCTGAACGGCATAGTGAGACCCTGTCTCAAAAAGACAAAAAAAAAAAAAAAAAAAAGATTGCCTAATGATACATTTCACAAGACCACCGTTAAGTGATAGATGACTACTCTGTCCTGGAAGCCCTAGGAAACTAATATGCTTCTCTACATAAAATTTCATTTTATATCAAGTATTGTGAAGTACCACCAAGATGACCCCTCCTAAAAGAAGACAATTTGCCTCCTTAATTCACGTTTGCCCTACTCCTGTTTACGGTTATGCATAGAGCTGGCTGGGGAGATGCTCTCCCCCCTTAATTGGCCATAAACAATGCAAATAGGTCTAGCCAAGGCACCAATGTGTAGCCTTTGAAGAAAAGTGACAGGTCTGTGCAGTCTACCTAAGGTTCCTCCTACTTAGCATGAGCTAGGCCAAGAGACACCTCGCCATCTGCTGGGATAGAGCTTTGAAAAAGAAGCAGTGATGTCCCAGGGCAGATAAAGGCCAATACCAGAGCTGAGGCAGCCAACTCAAAACACAAGATACTTCTTCAAACTGTCTTATGCAGATTACTCCAAGCTTAGAGGTACTTGTTGGAGAATTCAGTACTCTTTTCTTACCTCTCTCTCATACTGCAGGGGTGCCATTGTTCTTCCTACCTAGTCCAGCTTGCAGAATTGACGTACTTCCTGCCATTCTCACAGTCACTCATCCTGAGTTACTCTCCTCTTCATGAATTATTAAAACCTGGGTTTGACCCTGGGTTGAGGCCTTTGTTCCAGTTGGCTTTTGTTTCATCTGGACTTGGGACCCTTTGGCTCCCCACAACTGCACACATGTCTCTGTCTCTTTTTTTTTTTCACTGTGGGTTGCATTGAAAGTGGTAGATTGGAATTTACTCTCAAGAACTCCAGTAACTTTTCCCTGGGATTACAATTTATAAACTCCGGACCTTGAAATGCTTCGGGTGTTTACAAGGTATGAATTCCTGATTTCCAAGGAAATGGAAAACTCTAGCTTGTATCCTAGCTGGGCCAGGCCAAGCATGAGGCAAACACAGTGCCTAGGGACCTAAATTTAAGCACGAAGTCACTCTAGTTTCTGGCAAGTGTTGATTCAGAGTGGCTCCTCAAGAGTGAGGCATCTAAGGCGGTATTAGAGTGTGAGAGGTCCTGTTTGAATGCTTCACCTAAAATCATCTTTAAGCAAGTGATGCCTTGGAGCTGATTATAAAATATATTTCCCAGCCACCCAAACCCAGGGCAGAACAAAAGGTATTTCTCACCATTCCAGAATTCTTTTCTGAAGAACTCCAGGTAGATTAGAACTGCAACACCGAAGGAAAAACAAAAGACCAGGAGACCAGGACTCAGGCAGAGCTGAGAGATTCTGAGAAAACACACACAGTGTGTCCAGCATACATGTCAAATAAGTTTAGGAGGTGCTGGATACTACATACTTCCTCTTGGAAATGTGCAAGGCATATTAGCATATTGACGGTTCTAGAAGTACCTCATCAATCTCATCATTACTGTGTCAATTATAAAGAACACAGATTTATTTCTTATAGTTCCAGAGTCTAGGAAGTCCAAGGTTAAGGGGCTATGCACCCGGCAAAGGCCTTTTTGGTGAATCATTCTGTGGCAGAAGGAAGAAGGGCAAGAGAGCACAGGTGGAAGAGAAAGCAAACTTCTCTCTCTCTCTCTCTCTCTCTCTCTCTCTCTCTCTCATCCTCTCTCTCTCTCTCTCTCTCTCTCTCTCTCTCTCTCTCTCTCATTCTCTCTCTCTGCCTTTCCTGCCTCTATCAGTTAATGAGTTGATTCCCTAGTCCAAGTGCTAGGGATTTAGAAAAGTGGTTGGAAAGACAGGTTCTTTTTTTAAAATCAATTGTCATAAAGTGTGATAAGTGCTATAAAAAAGACAAGTCAAACTGGGTATGATAGTGCATGCCTGTAATTCCCAGCACTTGGGAGGCTGACACAGGAGGATTGCTGCAAGAATTCAAGGCCAGCCTGAACTACACAGTGAGACTCTGTCAAGGAAGAAAGAAAGAAAGAAAGAAAGAAAGAAAGAAAGAAAGAAAGAAAGAAAGAAAGAAAGAAAGAAAGAAAGACAGACAGACAGACAGGTCCAGGGATCTAAACAAACAGTAATAGACTCCTACACTGCTTCTCTAACAAGGAATAATTGTTAATTAGCCAGATGACAAGGAGGAAGGAGGAAAGGTGACGGGTTGGATGAAATGGGAAAGAAGCCAAGGATGAAAGCCAGATAGTTTGGGTGATAAGCAAATGTGGTGCCTGTCACTAAGAGCAAAGCCCAGAAGAAGGGTAGATGTAAAGGAGCAAGGATTAGGGCTGGGGATCTAGCTCAGCAGTCTAAGCGCCTGCCCGGCAAGCGCAAGGTCGTGAGTTCAATCCCTGGTGCCACAAAATAAATAAATAAATAAAAGGAACAAGGATTGTTTCAGTCTTGGACATATTAAGTCTGAGGTGCATGGACACACAGGGAGAAAAGGAATTAAGATGTGTTTTGTACATGTACCAACTCCACACCAAGAATATAAACATTATGCACTGCAAACACGTACTAATAAAAAATAATAGGCAGATTAAAAAAAAAAAGTATGTTCTAGGAAACTTAGTTCCAGGAGATATGAATATTCTAGGGATCTGTTGGAAGTTTTTGTAGCCCAAAGTCCCTGGAAGACAGAGCCTGGGACATGGATTACATGCTGATGCTTTTAAAGAAGGTGCCACCCCAGGGCACGAGATACATGCCAAATGCCTAGAAAGGTCAGAGGCTGCTGGCAGCAGCTGGTTGACCTCAGAACTACAGGTAGATTAGAACTGCAACAGCGAAGGAAAAACAAAAGACCAGGAGACCAGGACTCAGGCAGAGCTGAGAGATTCTGAGAAAACATACACAATGTGTCCAGCATACATGTCAAATAAGTTTAGGAGGTACTGGATACTACATACTTCCTCTTGGAAATGTGCAAGGCATATTAGCATATTGACAGTTCTAGAAGTACATCATTCTCATCATTACTGTGTCAATTATAAAGAACACAGATTTATTTCTTATAGTTCTAGAGTCTAGGAAGTCCAAGGTTAAGGGGCTATGCACCCGGCAAAGGCTTTTTTGGTGAATCATTCTGTGACGGAAAGAAGAAGGGCAGGACAGCACAGGTGGGAGAGAAAGCAAGTGATCCAACTCCAAGCCTCAAGCTCTTTTTAATTTTCTTTTCTTTTTTTTTTTATTTTAAAGAGAAAAAAACAATAAAAATGATACAAAATTTCAAAACAATAGTTCAAGTTCTTTTATAATTCATGAGGGTAGAGCCTCCATGACCTAAACTCCTCCCATTAGACCCTGTCTCCCAACACTGTGGCATGGAAATTAAATTTCCAACCCATCCTTTTGGGGGTCATATTCAAACCATAGCAACCCCAAAATACAGCTGTGGTCACGAGACAATGAAGACTGAGTGCGCCAGGGAGGATTTCCCTCTCGTTTCTGTTTCTAGAACCAGAGCAGCCAGAGCAAAGGTCTTCTGGGATATGCAACACCATTCTGGCTTTGGCCTTCCTTGCCCTGGAAATGTTGATGCTTTCTCAGAAACAGGGGGAGGGGAGCCTGTGAATAGGAATCATGTCTGAGAGAATGGAGGCTAGAGGATGACTGAGGCTCAACCAGAGTAGACACTGTTAAATCCTTCCTCCTCAGATACTCCACACTAGGGAACCTCTGGGGATCTTTTAGCAAGAGGTTCCCCTCCATGGCTCTGGTGTTGCTGCTGAAGCTGGGTCCTAAACCTGGAACCAATGTGTCCAACAGCTTCCGCACATTCGTGGAGCTAACATCACAGCAGACCACAGCTGGTCCCCTGGAGAAGAAAGAAACCACACTATGTGCCCTGATTTTTCTTCTACCTTGGAAATTTTTTACCCTTTTCTGCGGGGACTTGCTTTCCTGATGTGCCTCTGTGTTCTTTCCACCAGCATCCGCCACACTATGATGTCAACGTTACCCCTCTGTGGTCACTCTGGGCTCAGTCCAGGGACCCCTCCTTCCTTTTGCATCATCCCTTAAATACAATAGTCAATTTCTCCTCTCCTTAACTTTCTTCCCTTTCAAATGATAAAACCAACTTCCCAGTCAATGATTGATTGTACAGGAACCCTCTCCAGCTCCCCACCGTGGTGAAATTAGACAAAGGCCAATCACATGTGAGAAACTGGAGAAGAAAACAATTCAGATTTATAGCAGAGCTTGAGCAGAACAGCAGTGGAAACCTGTGGCAGAGGATCCTCCCTGAGTGGCCATCCCTTTGTAGTGACACAAAGTTCTTCTTTTCTCCTCTCCTGGGAGGAATTTGTAGGGACAGTCAGGGGTAAGCAGGCAGCATAGGGCATGACCTGGATGCCTGACGTGAAAGAGATGACCACCCACACTTACACTGCATGACATACTCAGGGAGGTTGCCCCCGTGGGATTTGTGCACGCATTTGCTATGTGTCCTTAGACCTTGTGAACCTTGGCTCCCCCCAGAAACAAAGGCTAAGACCCTGATTGGCCTAGATTATACCAATCAATGAAATAGTTATTTTTAGGCATCAGTTTACCACTGTAAGTGTGGACAAACCAAAGTATGAACAACGCAGGCTGTGAAGCTCAGCTTGGGCTTTCCTTGTCTGGCAGTCCCTGCTTTTGCATTATAATTAAACCTCTGCTTTACTTTACTTTCTTTTCTTTTCTTTCTTTTTTTTTTTTTTTTTTTTTTTTTTTTTTTTTTTTTTTTTTTTTTGAGTTCCTCATTTCACGCCAAAAGGATCTTTGGTTTTGAGTCAGCCTCACCTCACCTCTTGTATTCCTGCTGGGGTAAAGGGATCAAGTCAGGAAAGCGGAGGATCTCCTAGCCTCCCATATCCCTGCCTGGTGCAACAAACTAATGGTCCTCTCCATAGCCCAGCATTTGCCTATTTGCCAATCACTGGGTCAAATTACCAGGTTTTAGTAGTCCCTCAAAGGTCTCAAGCATCCAGGGAGAGAATGGGGGCCCCATGCCAGAGCCTGAACAGGGATTACTCTCTCTCTCTCTCTCTCTTTAATCCATTTTATTCATAGATAAAAAGACAGAAAAAAAATTACAACGAAATTTTAAAACACTTCACTCAGGGGGTAACAATGATACATACATTGACATTGTCATTGAACAGGGATTACTCTCATCTCAGCTGCTCCCACTCCACAAGATATATTCTTGCTGTTCTAGAGTGTGGCAGCCTCCAGTGCTTGCTTCAGCAGCACATACACTAAAATTAGAACGTGGCAGCCTCCAAAAAGGAAAGAGGCCTTCAAAAGTGGAAACTGTGTGCCTGAGGGTATAGCTCAGTGGTAAAGGGCTTGCCCAGCAGCTACAAAACCCGAGGTTCCAGTGCTGGGAAAAAAAAGGGGGGAGCTTAAAAATTCACATCTGTGGCTGGTGTCCATCAAACATGTAAACTTCCTGCCACTATCTCTCCACCCCACCTCACCCATGACCCCATCAAATCCAGCTCCTAGTGTTGAAAAACAAAGTTAAGCAGCCGCCAAAAGCCTTCAGTATAGGCAAGAGATAAGCCAAGTAGATCCAAGTAATAACAGTAGGCCTCATGCCCTAGAATGGCCCTATCCAATTTCCCAGCCAACACATCTTGGGTGAGAGGAAATAATTCAGCAAAAGGAGCAAGGTTTCCTCTGAAATTGTAGTAAAGTGCTTAGCAAAAAATTCACACACTCTGGACACTGATAACTCTATCCCTGCCACATTTTAGGTGCATTATTAACTCCCTTGAACTTCCACTCCTCAATTGTAAAATAAGGATTAAAATTCTTTTTACATAAAGTTGCAAAAAATTTAATGAAATTATGTATGCATGGTTCCGGGTTTTCATTAAATTACTAATCTGCTTGGAGATAGAGCCTCTAAACAATTTCTTGTTTCCCTTTTCAGGCAACTCTCTCCTTTCTGCCCTCAGCTTACTTTGTTCCCTTTTCATTTCCTCCTCAGCATCTGCAAACATGTCGTAGGCCCCTGCTATCTAAATGTCTAGCCAAACACAAGGTATGATAGAAATGTACAGTGAATGTTTAAACTTTTAAAAAAATATGTTACAGTAAAAGACATATTGCTATTAATCCCCCTGAAAGTACTCCCTACCCCTTCTGGACATCCTCTTTCATGAGTGTCCTTAGGAGGTGTGACCAAAAATCCTATGAATGCTGCTGCTGAGTGCCATCCGATGGAAAGACAGGATTATTAATGACATCTGGCATAATGTGACTTCTGGTCCTTTCCCAAAGTCAAAATGACCATGAAAGGGAAACAGGACATCAAAGCAGCCACAACACCACAACTAAAGACACTCACAAAGGAAGACTTTCAGAACTGCTTCCAAAAGTGGCAAGAATTATCGGATAAGTGTGTTGGAAGTGAGAAGGGAGCTGCTTGGAGGAAAGGAGAGTCTTTTTATTCGTGTATTAGCTACAGGCCCATAGTGTGCTAAGGTGAAAAACCAAGACCCTCAGCCAATCCAATTAGCTGATGTCCTGTTCTTTCAAAAGATGCTGGCCTCATGATGGAGTTATCACCACTCATGTTCTTCTTCCCTGGGATGCTCTTCCCCCTCTGTATCCTAATCCAGCTCCCTCTAACAAACTCATGCTCAGTCCTTCAGTTCTCAGTCTATATGTTGTCATAACTGTGTTACATGTTCTCAAAAACCTGAACTTTACCTACAGGTCACTTAAAGTCTGTTCCTGTTTTGGCCTTTCATTCCAGCTCCAAGTAGAAGGTCCAAGTAGAAAGGTAGATACTATGTTTAACCTATTCACCACCGACTCTAGCTCCTTGCACAGTAACCAGGACATACCAATTACTCCACAAATATTTCCTTTTTGTCTGAGACAAGGCCTTGTCAGGGCCTTGTCAGGTTGGCCTTGAACTCACTATGGAGCCCAGGCTACACTTGAACTAGCAGTGATTCTCCTGCCTCTGCCTTCTGATAGCTGGGAGTGCAGGAGTGCACCACCACACCCAGCTTCCACAAATATTTGCTGAATGAATAAATATACTTGATAAGTTCATATAATCATTTTGAACTGTAATTAATAAAAGTCTACCTAAACTAACTTAGGCAAGAAAGGGAACTTAATTATAATGATTCTAGAACGTTTCCCAGGGACAAAAGACTAGATTATAACTGACCTCAGGAATGAAATGAAACTAGAGATTAAAAGGGTACTGGGAATCTCTTTGTCCTTCATTCTGTTTTTCAGACCAGGATCTTGGGCTGGGGATGTAGCTCAGTGGTAGAGTTCCTGCCTAGCATGCACATTCCCCTGAGTTCAATCCCCAGTGCCACTAACAAAACAAAACAGATCAGAATCTTCTAATTGTTACATCTACACAGTGAGGAAAATACAGCTTCCAAGAGTACTCAAGTGTTAAATTTTGTTAGACAAAACAACTGAAGAGGTGTTAATACTGCTTTCTATTCTCTCTCTCTCTCTCTCTTTCTCTCTCTCTCTTTCTCTCTTTCTCTCTCTCTCTGTAACATTTTCAAGGAGAAAAATACATTGCTCCAACATGGGTCAGACACATGACCTTAAACCATTCCAGCGGCCAGGGGTCAGGGGTCAGGGTCATATTGTTGTAGCATGGCAGCTGCCACTACAACCTTGTGATTTTCAGGGGGAAGAACTGATTCCTGGACAAGAGACTTTGGTAAGACCAAACAATGAGCGTCCATTGGTATAAGCACTGATCCCCAGCACTGGCTCCTGGGCCAAAGCCCCCACATCTCAGATTGACGCCTGGAGCCCTAGGGCTTCCATTCCAGGGCCCTTGCCAGAGTCTGCTAATAGACTCTAGTACAGTACATGGCTTTTAATTCTTATTTATTCCCCTGAGCCTTTTTCTCCAGAAGTCCCAATGTTCAGAGATATTTGGGTGCTTGGGCTTCATAGGGAGGAGGAGGCAGTGTGGTCTCTTCACAAACCAGGAGATCCTGCTGGGCTTTCCTGGCTACAGAAGGCAAAATGGGGGCAGGAAGGTGTTGCACTGGGACAGACGTCAGGTGAAGACAGTTGTCTTCATGATTTTCCCCAACTAGCTCTTTCCTCCTCCTTTTACAAGTAGTGATCACAGCAGCTATGCAGGGATGAGGTTTCATAATCATCTGACAAATGAGAAACTTAAAAGGGTATAAGCCATGGGGATGGTTATTGAACAGATCAAAAGCAAAGAAAACTTTTGAACTCAAGTCAGTTTCTGTCTCTGTCTCTGTCTCTGTCTCTGTCTCTGTCTCTGTCTCTATCTGTCTCTCTCTTTCTCTCTCTCTCTCTCTGTCTCTCTCTCTCTCTCTCTCTCTGGGCCCTACTACTCAGCTACAGACCCTACCCTAAATCTTCTTTCTTTATGCTCCAGCTATAATGATTAGAGGAGTTTAAAACCTTTTCTGCAGAGACAATGCTATATTTACCACTTCCGCCTGTGTATGGCATATGACTGAGTTCAGTCAGTGGAAGAAGGGAGGAAGACACGCATGCGAACTCAACATCAGACCGTAAGATATCTAAAATACTTTAATCTTCCAGTCTTTCCAAGGGCACTATGGGAGAATCTTTGCTTACTTTTTACAGCTTTTGGTGACTCCTAGTGTACCTTGACTTGTGGCTGCATAAATCCAATCTCTACCTTCATTCCTCTTTTCTGTGTCTTCTATCTCTGATAAAGACATTTGTCACTGCATTCAGGGCCCACTTGTATCATTCAGTATGATCTCATCTTAAGATACCTAATTATATCTGCAAAGATGCTGTCTTTAAATACAGTTACATTCACAGGTTGCAGGAATTAGGATGCGGACATATATTTTCTAAGGGCCCCATTCAACCTACCACAGTCACCTGAAGAGCATCATTAACCTTAGGTTGAAGGGTACAGCCAAGGAGAGTGCCAGAGAAATAAATGCCCCAATCTGCCTTTCCTTCCTTTACTCCATGTCCTGCCAAGGTCCCCATGGGCCAAACCCAACAGGAAACCCTAGAGCATGTGTATAATTTGTGGCAGGTCTCCAGGGTTAAGAGCAAAATAGAGAAGGCCAAGAAGATGCATCTATAGGGGCAAATAAGAGACAGAGGCACCCATGGAAATAAAAAATTATACTGTTATTTTAGACTTTAGAAGACAGTTCTCTACAAGAGAAAATCATACTCAAATTGCAACAGTACTGTGGCATTTGACACACCTATAAATCTGCACTTGTAATTGTTGCACATTCACAAGAATACTGTCTAAGGTTTAAAACCATGACTAGCCATTTTATTTTCTAGCAGGGATCTGTTTAAGCATTTACATGTTGAAGCATATATTCTTTTTGCATTCCTTTTATTGTTTCTTTGCATTAATTCTGATTTTTGTGGTTTTATTTTATGAAGCAGTGATTTGGGTTGGCTATATTATCTATGAATATAAAAGTGGCATTATAAAATGTTAATTATAAGAAAGGGACACTGGCTAGGCATGGTGGTGTACACCTGTTATCCCAGCACTTAGGAGGCTGAGGCAGGAAGGTCACTGTGAGTTCGAGGCCACAAGTGAGTTGGACTACAAAGTGAGCTCAAGGCCAGCCTGAACTGCATAGTGAAACCATGTCTCCAAAGGACAAAAAGAAAGAAAGAAAGAAAGAAGAAAGAGGCACTGGGTTGTGTAAAGTTGAGTGGGTGTAGGTGGTGGTGACTGGGGCTCACCTGGGAATCAGGTTGTCTCACCTCCAGAGGAAGGGAGGAGAAGAAGGGAACCAACACTCCCAAGTGTTTAATAAACAGTACTCATTGTTATTAAGGCTGTTATCACCCTTCCTCACTTTCAGGCACAATTGGGTTCAAGACCTTGGAGACCAGCACTGTTACGAGCCACCCAAATGGAAAAGGCACAGCCAGGAGCCAGTTCTCCTGGGGAAGATGACTCTGAGTGACGAAAGCCTGGGTCCCAAGAAACCCAGGCTATGACGCTAGGGTCCCCTTTCCTAGAGCTGGAAGTCTCCAGGGGAAGGAACTAGCTCTCTGGAGCCCCGGAACCCCCAGATGAACCCCTTACGAGGTGCACCCCTAAGGCTCCTTCTGAGCCCACCAACATCCTGGACTTTTTCCCAACGTCTGGGGGCCTGGCCAGACTCCAAAGTGGCAAACCATGCATGCCTGTCAAAGCTACCATCAAGGGGTCCACAGGTCAGGGAGGTCCGGGGCTTGCCTGGGAGTCAGGCTGTTTCACCTCTAGAGGAAAGGAGGGGAAGGGAAGTAGGAAGGTCGTAGGGGGTGAGGAAAGTAAACCCAGGGAG
>RJWT010018277.1:0-18947 GCA_004365215.1 Cuniculus paca
GTGACAAGCCGCCACCACATAGTGTGGCTTTAGAGCTTCAATGTTGTAATTACAATTTCCCTATGAGAGCAATGCTTTGGATATAAAGGGTACTTTAGCACATAGTCAGGTTTAACTTCCAAAATACACACCTTTTGAGGTAGGCCCTATTAAAACAGCGCAATGGAATGTCAATAAGTACCAATGTGGATGTAAAAATGGAATCTGGTTTGTGTCTACACGGCGGGCTGGTTCTGCAGGGTCTGTCAAGAGCTCTTGCAGCTGGCTTTGAACTAACAGGATTACAGGATGGAAACTAAATCCATCCATGTCTTCATTCTTTAGGCTGACAGCAAAATGCCTGATGTCACAGGGAGCACATGCAAGGGCCCTGGAGTGTTTGTGTGCACGTGCAAATACATATGCACATTCGTATATGCTTTTCTACTTAACACAAATGTGTTCATGTTTTAGTGATAAGCCGTATGTATTAAAAGAAGAGGAGAAACTAGAAATGTGCTCTTTCTTAAATCAGACTGGTTCATTGCAGACAAAGCCAGATTTACACATTTGGAACCATTAAAGCTGTAGTGAGTGGAGTTTTCCTAGCTCAGATTTCACAGCGAGCATGCTCAGTTCAACTGTGGGCGAGGGAGTCAGCTGACAGCCTCCACAGAGGTCAGTTACGCAGAGAACCCACACAGCCAGAAGTATCGTACGGCCCGCAGGGCAGCGACGGCTGATAGTGTACTAACTGCTACGCAGAAGCAGGGCTGTGCAGCACTGAATGCTGAGACTCGTTCATCCCCAAGCAAGGGCAAGGGCACAGACAGGGGCTGAATATGCTTTTCCTACACAGATTCCAGAGATCTGGGGGGAAGGGGGACGTGTCAGGGGAAATAAAACCCGAGACAAAAGAAAACGTCAAGTTGCTTTGTGATGTGCAATATATACTATTTATACGTAATGTATACTCCCCTGTGTATTTCCGTATGAATGTGTCTTTTATATGCCTGTTTTAACATGTTAACGTAGCGTCTCTGTGATACACGTGCCTGTGCGTTCTAGTTGATTGCATACGCGTATCTGTGTCTGTGTACTTTCAGTGCGCCTGCTTTAACATGTAACATGGAAGTCACGGCCATGACTTGAACCCATCTGACGCTGTGATGAAACCGGTTGTTCCCGTGGCTCTGCCTGGCTGCTCGAGTAGTATAAGAGAAGGACTACAGAAGGGTTTAGGTGTAAAGAATTGGGCACAAAGCTTTATGTGTCACTTAAACAGAGCATCACGCCAGATAGACAGATGGCAGAGACACATCTCAGAGATGCATCTGTGGGGCAAACCGTACTAAAAATAAATGCCTGCCACAGATGTCACTGACTCATTCAAAGCTGAACTGCACGAGCCATAGGAACATTATCAGCTGACGGGAGAGCAACCACCCAGCGACTACCAAAGTGGCCTGCATCAGAAGAGGCTCCGCGTGCAAAAATAGAAGGACAAGAATCAGCAGCCACCAGTCATCACGAGAAGGACTAGCAGTCTTTCTTGTGCAAATGCCTGCAGAACCAACAGATGGCAGTTCCCTTTCCTAAGAGAGCCAAATGCCTACAACTTTTCAAAGATATTGTGACAAAATAGCTCCTGTAGGCAGTTTCCATAATGAAAGACGGAGAGCTGGTTGCATACTCTTAAAACTTGCCTGGCCTGTTCAGAGTCCTGGCACGGGAAATGTTACGTGGGAAAGTATGAGCTACAATGAAAGCATTTTTTTTTAACATAGCTGCTTATATGTAGAGGGAATAAAATAGTGTAAGGGAACTGAATTACTGTCCCCAGGCGCCCTCTTCTCGCCTGTCACCACCACTATTGCTACAGGCAGTGATCAAGCGCCTAGATGTGCCAGTTAGGAATCGAGCTTCTGTCCTTCTGATGATCCTGGGAAGAAGGTTCCTAGTATTGTGTTAACTGACTCATGCAAGGCTAAAGTACTAGTTCAGTGCAAGATTCAGGGGTAGACCTAGGTTTATCTTTCTCTGAAGACCTTGCCCATAAGAGCTGACCCTCACTGTCTTAGCTCACGTGTCCCTACACCAGGCCTTAGGGAAAGATATCACCATCACTGGGGAAGGGCTCATGGTGCAGGCATCTTGTCAACCTCTCTGTCCAGGAAACCACTATGGTTACATGGGAACTGCATACAGGAGCACAATGCCCGCTCCTAAGCTCAGTAATTAATTGCTGGCTTCCTTGCGAATGGATTGAGACACCATGCATTTCTATTGGAAGCTTGTATTTCAAACCTCACGTTTATTAATTTGTTTTCTCATTATAACCACATTGGAACATAGAAGGAAGAGTTATTGTAGTCCCCACTCTATAGATCAGGAGAATGAAGCTCCCAAGAGTTGGTTAACTCTCTAGACCACAAGGCTTGCAGCATGTGGACCCGGGGCAGAAGTCCAAGATGGTATTCCAAGACTGCTCAGATCATACTTCCCACTGGGAAACAGGAGAATCACACGGGAATGTCCGAGCTGAGAAGGAGTTTTTCAATGATCTGAAAGTTAACCCTGATCATACTGTGTTGTCGATCCATTCTAATGGTCGATGTTGACATCTGTTCTTCGTTTACCCATTGCTAATGAATGCATTTGCGATTATCTCTGGGCTGTGTCCTTTTTTCTAACTTCCAGACACAGCATTAACTTAAAGACATGAGGAGGCAAAGGTCTACATTCCTTTTTCTTTAATGTAAGCTACAAGCTATCAAAACAGTACTAAGCTCCAATTAGTGAGGGCACAAAGATAAAATAAACAAAAATCCTGTCCTCCAAGTGCTTCTACCAGTGGAAAATCATCTGTCTGATTTCTGATTCATTCATGCCTGACCTGGTTGAGGCCTTTAGCCCAGAGCCAAGCCACACTTTCACTGGGTCTCGTGACGACAAGGAATCTTCAGGAGTGGGAAAACCACACGGGCACTTCTCACGCCCTACCCCATCTTCAATCCCAGTTTGTGCTCAGAGATTGTTCTAAGCCAGGCCTCTGGATTCTCCTATACTGCATCTGATACTCTCTTCATGTTCCTGCGGGATCTGGGGTCCTTCCTGCTGTTTCTCTCAGCAATTTTGTGCCTTTGATATCAGAAACATTTTCCAATGGACTGCGGAGAGTAGCGCTTCCAGTCATTCCACCTTTGGACCTCTGCCCTGTGTGACGGAAACCCAGCCCTCTGCCTACAGGAAGGGCTAGAGTTGCAGAGCGCTGGCTCATTTCCTTATGACGAGTCTTCCTGACAGCATTTAGGGCATTACCCACCTCATGGGAATCACCATTCAAGTTTGTAGAATGAATCAGTGACCATAATCCACGATATATTCCAGCCCAAGCCTTCTGTAACAGAAAAAGCTAATTTTCACCATTTCCTCTAGGAAACGAAACAGTGAGATACTGACAGATGAATGAGTAGTAGCCAAACATTGTTTCTCTTAGATATTAAAAATCATAATAGGCCTACGTATATTAGTCAGAATTTTGACTCTGTATTATTTCTCCCTTCCAAGATATACATACTATACTAAACTGTTACCCCAAAAGTTTACATAAAAGCACATAATAGAGCATTATCTAATAACCCTTATTGTATTTTCCTAGTACCTGTCTAGTTGATAGGTGGAACACAATGGAAATAACAAAGTTATATATCATCTTCAGGCATTTAAAGGCTCAGAGATAAAAGACTAACAGTCAGGAAAAAAAATAAAAGAATGTGTTGTAAAGAAATAAACTGTTCTTTGAACAATGTGTCACAGGACCAGAAAGAAGAGGATCCTCAATAAATGCTTTGTAGAAGTCAAGACTTGCTTTGAGTCTAGATTGTTCTATCCTCAATATATCCCTTGCCAATCAGCTATCAGGACCTGGAGCACTTTCTTTACAATCTTTCTGTCCATCCATACCCTCTTTTTCCTCTAGCTCTCACCTCAGTTTATACCCCTAACAGAACAGTCAGGACTGTAATGAATTGGAACAAATCCCCAAAACCTGAATTGAAGTCTTAGGAGTTGTCCTTGAGTTCTGGTTTTCCCAAGGAAGTCATGACATTCTCTGAATCTAAGTATCCCTGAGTGCTGTATTCAGTGAGCAAAATGGGAAAGCACTTCATAAAAGGTAAAGTTCTATGGAAATAAGGAAAATTATCACCCTGTGCTCCAAACTGCACCCATCTCCTGTGTGCCATTTTCTCCTATCTCCCAACAAAACTGCACAGGGGCATGTCATCCTTTCCCTGAAACGTCTCCCGGTTTGGCACTTCTTCAGGAAAGGCCCCCTCTCTCTGCCTAGCATCATTCCCTCCTGCTTTCCCACAGGAACTGCCCTTCAGCTGCCAGAACCAGTCACTGCCTGTGCCCTGCAGCTGCCACCTCCTTCCTGTACCTGCGCATGCCTTGCATGATCAGAAAGTCGTGTGCTCTGCAGGGACGGCCACTCAGATAGAGGAGTGCTTTCCCAGATCCCCGACTTGGTCATGATCTCAACTTATTCTTCACATTCGCAGCCTTATTTTCTGAATCATGTTTTGCCACCCATAATACACTGCTCTGGCTGGCTTCACTAAGAAATGATAGTGTTTATGAAGTATTTCTCATAGTACTTAGAATTCCTCACTCTCTGGATAACAGCTTGACACCAGGAGTTTGATTCAAGATTCATATTGAGTGTTTCTAAGATACAGAAAGATGAGACAGAACAGGCAGGAAATACCCCTAAAATTCATTCTTTCCAAGAAACATTCCCACCTGCTCTTTGTGTGATTTCTTTTGAGTTGGCAGAGGACTCGAATGTTAAGGGTTAAGATAAGTTTCACCAACAACTGCAGCTGTTGCTGGAGGAGCTCAGGGACATTATGAGATTAGCAGGAACAGGGCTTTGAAGTCTAGGCCTGACTCTGGAATTCCCCAGTCCTCCTCGTCACCCCGACTGTCCCCCACTTCTACAACACCCGCCCCACTTCACTTTTCAGTGCAATGCAACTTTGAAATTGCATAGCTAGATAATGCTGAGGGCTTTTGAATGATACACAAACAGAGGCCCTTGGGAGCATTCTTTGGGCCATCAAGTGCTCTCATTACACCCACTATTTCCCAGTAAGACTTAAAGACTTCATGTTCAGCACATCTCGAAAGAAAGAAGTCTCCAAATGAAGACTCAAGGGCTGGTTCAGTGAATTGATTCCTTGGACGTTAGTTATTTAAGAATGTGATCCCTTTATCTCCCTGGGGTCTCACACTTAGATAACGCACACGTAAAGCTGTTCCCCGTCAGCAAGTGGAAGCATTTTCAAGGGACTCTCAGTCCCACTGCAGTAAAGCTGGGCTGAAAGCAAATCACCATTCAGAGACAAAAGCAACGATTTAAATGTTACAGATTACGGGAGCCCAGTACCCCTTGTAGGTGGAGTTTTTGGTGCTCACATCAGGAACACTGACAGACACATCCTCCATGAATACCTAAGACTCCCAGTCTGCTGCAGTTAGGAAAGGGGAAGATAAAAATACTTCTGTCTTCTTAGCAGATAAACATGTCTGTACACCTGGCAAGGTATAATTGAGGAAGATCAGTTTACAAGGAAAAATGCATGATAATGAGAAATTTTCTTAAATCAAGGCTGAATCACTCTTTACACAGAAAAACTTCCAACGGAGCTGTAACCTGAAGCTACTGGCATGTAAGCTGGCTTAATGTGTGGCAGAATCTGTGCATAAAAAGAAACTTGACTCCACAGGAAATCATAGGGACTCTTCAAATATGCAATGAAAATTTTTTAAAAAATCACAAAAAAGCAGGGAAAATTGACTGCTGGTGTTCATTCTCAAGCACCCATGCATTCTTCCCAAACCCAGAGAAAATGCCAACTCTTTCATAGCAGGGCCTGCAGAGAACAGAGCAGATGCCACCAGCGTTCGCACCATTTGTTGAATGCTCTTTTCACTGACTTATTCCCTTCTCCCTCGACAAGCATAATGGGTCTCCAGGAACACTTATAGACCTGGAGCCTTTGTAAAGGTTTGCCTCAACGCTTTCCAAGAGCAACACTTAATATGATTCAAGGAGGTGCTTTTATTATAATTATTGAAAATGGGTTACCAGGGTTTTATATGCCTTGTCTATGCAGCAGTATTGTAAGTTCTGTGATGCAAAAATATTTTTCCTGTTTGGTGCATAGTAAACACATCCAGAAGATGTGTGTACTCAGAAGGCACACGTGTCATATTCATGAGTAGATGAACAGAGAATTAACCGAGGATTAAAGGCCTCTGCCATTGCCCGTTCTAGAATCAGTGCAATGCCTCGTTCATAGACCCAACGCATGCTTAATTCAACTGGCCCAATTCCCCCAGCAAAGTACTGGGCTCTGGAGATTCACCGGAGAGCCAGTCCAGGGTAGACACTGCCCTTGGCATTGGTAGTGATGTGGAATCTGCCCTGGGTTGATGTGCTTATATTAATCACCTAGTGAGGTTCTGCAAGTTTAGGGTTGTCCTCACCTCGGATGAGGAAGAGAGAATGGATGATGAGGAGTTTCTACCCCAAATTGCAAGGCTGTTCTTGTTAATTCCACAGTGCTTGGTTACCATGTACACCACTCTTCAGCCAGTCTTGGAATTAGGTAATAGATCTTTACCCAGCTCTCCATTCCTTTCATGATCTCTTACTGAAGGAGGGAATTGTCTTAGATGTTTTCCTCACCCTGAAGTTCAGTGGACTTCACCCTAGCTTCATATCCAGATAAGCTGGGCTACTTTGAATGACATTGCATGGGCCAGGGCCTTCCTTGTCTGCAGAGATTCTGATCCTTGGCCTGGATCTCAATAGAGCACTCATATTTTCTTTTTTAACTTGCCAAGTTATTCTGATATTAAGGCAGGGTTGAGAATTACTGCCTCTGCATAATTATATTAAATTATTCTGCATAGAAATTCAGGAAACTAACAGAGTAATACATGCCTGTGTTTCGCTGTTGTCCTAAAGATTTCAAGAAACCCAAGGAAAATGACAAGAATTAGTATTGTTTTAAATGAGCATGCATCTTATTTTAAATATTGCACTTATATTCAATTTCTTCGAAGAGCATGACTTCCATGTTCATTATTAACTTTTAGAAAACATGTGGGAAGAGCAAAGGTCTTGGAACTAAAGTCCTGCAAATTATGAATGTGTTCTCGAAGGTCCCAACTGGAAAGCTCCTCTCTAACTTAGCTATTTGTCCTGTTCACAGGGGAGTGGATCCTCATTACTCACAGATTCTGTAGTCACAAACTCACCTGCTTGGCAGAATGTATTTGTAACTTCAAAATCGACACTCCTGGCACGTGCACTGTCATTTGTGGATGTGCAGGGTGCTGAAAGTTTTGATCTTTCTGTGCCCATCCCGCCAACTGAGAACAGCTAAGGTGATGTCCTGCCATCTCCTTTCAGTTCTCTTGCTACAAACAACTGTCTTTTTCTTGGCCCATTTAAGTGTCACTTGTTTTTCCTTCTCCTTTTTTTCATGACCTCACTCTTTTAAGTGGCCTCCAAGCGCATCCTCCCTTACAGAGAAAATACATCCCCTGGATAAGCTTCGTTCAAGTATAAGTTATAGTGCTCCTGACAGTGCTCCTCCCACGTTTTAGAATGTTAACAAATCAACAATAAACATTAAATAAGATGTCTTTAAACAAAAACATGCATAAAACAAAGTTATGCGTAGATCTCTTGACAACAATGTGACCAGAATCTCACAGAAGCCTAACCCTGTGTTTTCCCCTAGAAGCCATGGTTCAGTAGTCACTAAATGAGCGTTTGTGGTGATTTTCTAGAACACAACTACTGTGAATAATGATGATTGAATGGATAGGGTATTTAGCACGCTGCCTGTCACATGATGCTCGCTAGAAAACATTGATTTCTATGTCCTTCTCATGTGTTATTTGGAATTTCCCTGAAAATTATTTTTTCCCATCCAGGTACCAATAGGTACACTGATTCCATTTACATTAAAAATTTCATTGTTTCCTACTCTATCAGGACCATTCCATGATGAAGCAGCTGCTACTCAGAATTGAGTCTTTTTGGAATGGCCTGGATTCTAACTCAAAACTACCTGCAATGGTAGCTTCAAACTGCAGTGGCCGCCCTGCACTGAGTGTGGCTCCTAAGAGCTCCATGCCACACCTGCCGCCTGCCAGCTGGAAGGAGAGCCCCTTGATGAGAAAAGCTAATCTTGCTTTTCGCCAATAGCCACAAGACATGCAGAAGAGAGGGGTCAGCTGGTGGCCTCAGTTAGAAGCAGATAGGAGTAGAGACAAGTGCATACTCTGGTGGTGGAAAATAACAAGGAAGCAAAAGGAAGGCAGGTGACCACCTTCGCTGGTAGGGGCAGCCAGTAGCACCAAGGAATGCCAGCGCTTCCCTCACCAGGCTTCTCTGGGCAGAAGAGCAACGCAGCCTCTGTGCTGATCAGAGCATGGGAGAAACGCGAGCGTTCGATTTGTCTTTCTCTGGTGAGAGGCAGCAAGGCAGGTGCAAAGAGTTATGCTAACATTTACAGAGGAAAATGGATGAGCGCAGAAAAATGGCCATGAGTCCGATGAGCGGTGAGCTTGGAAACCCTCTTATCAAAATTAAGAAAGAAGTGCTATTAAGTATATGTAAGTTCTCAGCGCCTTCATAATTAGAATTTCTGAACAAAGAAGCAATAAAATTTCCCATGTGTTTGTAATTTTATGTACTTTAGAAGACTTTTATGATTTTCTCAAATTCATTCCTAGCCATTTTGAGGGTTTTTTTTTTTCTCCTCAGGATTTTAAATACTATTAGTGTTATCATGAACAGAATTCTCCCCGTTTTCATTTTGAACTACAGATTATAAGCATATAAGCAAGTTAATTTCTGTATTTCCCAATTTCCTTATTCAATTTCTTTTAAAATTTAATTCAGAAAGAGAAAATACATGCAAAAATATGCATACTTTCCTCTTTCTCAACATTTATACTTTTTTTATTGATCTAAGTAAATTTAGGGCAAATTTTTCATAGAGAAGTTTAATCCATGTAAAGAAAGAGGGGCTTTGTTTCTTTCTTTTTTTTTTTGTTTTTTACAACACTGGGGTTTGAACTCACAGCCTCATGCTTGCCAGGCAGGCGATTAGGCCACTGAGCTAAATCCCCAGCCCTGGGGCTTCATTTCTTCACCATGAGTTTAATGTCATGTCTATAGTGTTCCATTAGAGCAGTGATAGGTGCTCGAGTAGATACATGTATGAGATAGATACATGTATGGTAGAAATGAAGTGTTAAGCTTTCTAATATATATTTTTTACTTTCCACAATTTAAAGATGTTAAAGTTTATTTACATTTTTTGTGATCTATCCCTCAATAATTCCACACACTTATCTTTGGAACAGCAAATGTAACTAATCGTATTAATAAATACACTAAGCCATCCTTGCTTTTCTGGGTGGAAGATAGTAATCTACATGGTTTTGATGTATTATAATGCACTCTCTGAATTCTTTGACATAGTCAATTATTATGACAAAACATATTTTAGCAGGAAAAAAAACATGACTACATGAGATATAAATATGGGTTATAAGATCCATCTCGATTTGACAAACATTGAATCATAGAACCATGTATAGCTTAGAATTAAAGAAGTAAGATAGAAGACTCTTGACTCTTGAATTTTAATTTTCAGACATTTATTTTTAATTTTAGCAAAAATATTCATGAATGGCATTGAACAAAGCTATTTCTGTCCAATTTTCACATTGCATTATACAATCTTTACCCCCCCACACACACACATGCACACACAAGATTTAGTCCATTGTTTCCAAGCATCTATGAGGGCATTTTATGTAGCTATAGCTTGTCACTTTAGTCACAACAGTCTACCTAATAGTAGAAATCTGTTAAAAGATTAAATTATATAAAATGCATTCTGTATAAGAAGGCATAGGAGGCCATATTTTAACTTCTCTAGATATAAAAACACAAACACACATACACATACAACAGTTGAGAAAATACAAGAGGGAAAAAACACTTTTAACTAACAAAAAAAGATAAGAAATCCACGTTTATTATTATTAACAAATTATTTTTCGTATTAATTTCACATGACTTGTTTTGGAGAAAACTTTAAATCTCTACTAAAGAATACAAAAAAATCCACATTATTCTTGAACAAGAGATATCAGAGCTGTAACGAGGTCAGTTAGAAAACTAGTGAGTTGGGTGGAATCCAGATTAAAATACCAGTGGAATATTTTAGAGAAGCAAATTCTAAAGTTATCATAGAAAAAAGGACACATAGGATTAGTCAGAAAGCTCATGAAAATAGAAATAATAAGTGACATATGAGTCAATTATTACAAATAGTGTATTTTTACACTAAACAGGTTGGTATCAGCACATTATAAGTGAATAGGACAATGAAATAGGGGAGAGAGTCCAGTGACAGAGCCAAGTCTGTTAGAAATTTTAGGATATGATAAGGTTACCATTAAAATCAATGGTAGAGCCCCAAGACATGGCTCAGTGGCACAACACCTGCCTGACAAGCACAAGGTCCTGAGTTCAATTTCCGGTACCAAAAATAAATAAATAAATAAATAAATAAATACATAAATAAAATCAGTGGATAAATGGAAATTTTTTTTTAAAAAATTGTATCAGAAAAATAGGGCAGTCATCTGTAAGAAAATAAAGCTATGTCTGTTGTTAATTACCAATAGATTAATGAATCAAACGTAAAAAAAAGAAGACAGTATTAGAAGACTGTATAGGTATTGTGTTTATTTTTATAAATAAACAAACTTGGGAGGGAAGAGGTCTTTTTTGGCAAGTAAGCAAGTAATGACTGGTAAATGTCATTGCTAAATAACAAATTTTCATGTGGCAAAAATATGTTTTTAAGAGAACAAATGACAAATATACATTTGCAGCTATGCACAGGACTGATTTCCTTTATATCTATAAAGTTGTTAAAATTCAACAAAGGAATGAGCCAAAATCACGAATATATGCAAATCATGAAAAAATATACAAATGGTGTAAGTATAAAAATATTCACTCCCATAATTAAAATAAATAAAATAACAAAACATTGCCTATGAATTACAAAAGTTTGATAACACACGTGGGAAAGGTGTTTGGAAGCAGATACTCTCATTTCAATTGGGAGAATCTCCTTGGCAGGGTAACTTTGAAGGGTAACCCGCGTGACCCAGAAATTGTTTCGTATAGAAATTTGCATGAGATATGTAATTACTCATGTAAAGCTAGGTGTGGTGGCACATGCCTGTATTCCCAGCACACAGGCGGCTGAGGCAGGAGGATCGCCATGACTTCAAAACCAGCCTAGGCTAAAATGTGAGTTCGGGAGCAGCCTGAGCTATCTAGCAAGACCCTGTCTCAAAAAACCCCTGCAGCACACATGTAATCAAACACAATAAAAGTGATAATGATCCCTGCAGTTGAGCATCATTATAAACCTATCTTTATTCTAAGAGCTTTATATAATATGGATTTATCATCCATGCAAGCACTTTCAAACTAAGGGTTGAAAAAGTAACCCAGTGACTATTATTTCCAAGTAATGAAACAACTACTGAAACATAGGTTAAACAATTTTAGATGAGTTATCTCATTAGACAAGAATTCTGGAGGCAAAGGATCCCAACCACAGATCAGCGTGCAGGTCAGTCACTATGTGCTCATCACTGACCCTGCAGCTCCCTTAACTTTCTCCTCATGAGGCCAATGTGGATGCTGCAGCTCTAGCCATTGCAGCCTCACACATGGTAGCATCAGAAGCAAACGTCCATGTCTTCTTATCAGAAACAGAGCTCTTTCCTGAAGCTTCACCTGGGATAAACCTGCTGGTCAGTTTCATGGGGCAGATAACCTTAATTGCAACATATCCTAAGCACTGAATAAATACCACACACTGCTTTAAATTCTTCATATCCACTAACTCATGTCGTCTTCACGGTCTCCTTTACAGAGTAGGCATTACTATCTCTGAGGCAGGGTTTAAGGAACCTGCCCAGGATTCAGAGGTAATAAAAGCTAGACCCAGGATTCTGGGTGAGCCCAGCTCTAAACTCACTACTAGCACCATTGCCTGGGCTTGTGCAGATCACTAGGAAAGCAAATGTCATTGCCAATCTTGCAAAAACCAATCATTTTTTTTGTCTTCCATGACTAGGGCAACACTGGCATTTTTGCGGCCACCAATACGGGTCAGGATCCTAAAATTAAAAGGAAGAAGTAGTTGCTGAGTAGCCAATTAAAAGTGTTTGCCAGAGAAAAGTACAATTATTACCCTCAGTCAGCAACTAAGGGCACAAAAACAAGGGAAGCCATTTGGCTGTGGCCATGCTTCTTGAAAAAACGGTGTAAGACCTTGAAAAGTGGTAGTAAATCTGAGGTGTATAAACAAAGGAGGCCCAACTAAATAAATTTCGGAGGTTGGCGCAATGTGATAACTTATAGTTATGTTTTTAAATGGTAAACAGTCCTATATGTAACTATACAGAAAAAATTATAGTATATATGTAAGGTGAGAAAATAAGAGTGATTCAATTGAATTTTTACTATATTTCTCTGCACTACCTTGGACAGCTTAAGACAATTTAGGTTTTCAAATGCAAATTTAAATACTTTTTTACACAACACCCACTGCTTTCATCTCTTAATAAAGTTAAATTTTGGATGACGAAACAGTCACATTTCCCAAGTGTCCTCGTGCAGCAGAAGACGGCCGCTCAGATCTGGACTTCCGGACACAAATACATGTCCTTTTCCTTTTTACTTAATTTTCTTAGGAAGCCAAAGGAAGGAAAAGGAACTCTTCTTTCTTAAGCAGCTTTGGGTACAAGGACCTGATCGTCCCCTTTCCTCCTCCCTATGCCACGAAATTTCAGTCTCCACTTCCCCGAGGAAACTGTTTCATAAGAAATGTGACAAGGATTGCACTTGACTATTTGTTTTTGAGGTAGCCCGTAGTAAATGCCTTCTGCTTGCATTTACATCTTTTTTTTTTCCTTTTAGTCAAACAAATGATCAAGTTAAAAGAAACTGATGATGATGAAAATCCTGGTGATGTAATCTCTGCCTCGCAGACTGAATTACAACTTTTAAAAATCCATTTTGGCATTGACACCTTGGCACTGCCCCGCTCAGTCTGCGATCCTTGAGATTTTCTGGGTGAAGGGTGACGCTATGGAAACTGCATGGAGAGCTGGCTTCTTGCATTCTCTCCCGAAGGGAGGAACTCAGAAAGAAAAAGAGTGTTAGTGAAAAGCTAATTCCAGGAAGCAAACAGAGGAACTAGAGCTTTGGCCCTGTGGGAAAATGGAGACTTTGAAGGTAATAATGCTTGTGCGTCCAAGAAGAAGAATGACTAGCCTGTGTCCCGAGAAGGTGATGGTAGGGTCCTTTTGTTCGAAGCCAAGCCATGTTGCTTAGTTACAGAGAGATTTTGCTCTAAATGTCAAAAGCGTAGGCAGGAGTAGAATTAGAACCCATGTCCCTAAAATGAAACAGCTGTATATATATTTTTTTTTCTTAAGAAAACGCTAGTAGTGTTATTCAGACACTTTTGTTCCAGTTGGAGAATCAGCCAGAATTCTTGCGCAAATCACAGTTAAAAGTTCTCGATGGTTTCTTCATTTCATCTCTGGTGTTCCAAGCAGCAGGGATGAACTGAGGCCCCTCTCTAGCCAGTCGCTGGAGAATTCAAACGCGGTATATGGACCCCAGGATATAACCACTGGCCTCACTGAGGGAGAACGGAGCCAGTGCGGCTGCGCTACAGCATCTTCATGTCTGTCTGCCAGGTCTAGGGAGATCAGCGTGGAAGGCACAGGCCGCAGTCTTTCTCATTGGCTATTCATGCAAAAGCAGTGCAGGGCTGGAGGGGGGCAGTGGCCACCACTGCCCACCCACACAAGCTGGTTGTCAGGGTAAGGCGTGGGTGTCTGGGTCATGTCTGCTTTGAGTGACATTTCCAAAAGCAGAACTAGTGAAAGCAGGACAATGGTGGCAAATGGTTTGGTTCTTTTTTAGATGCAACCTTCTGATCTGGAATGAGCCAAGGTTTTCATGGAACACCATTCATCTGGGTGTTACCTGTCAAGGGAAGTGCTATAGAACCAGAAAGGTCAGAAAGCTTTGTTAGTAGCTTACTATCCCTTGTATATTTGTTCGTTGAGTTCTGTCTTCATCGTGGGTCCTGAAAGTGCCCAAATACTTTTCAGCAGTACCCTGGCCCATTAGGCCTTCTGCCTGTGGACATCTTTGCATCATCCCCTAAGAGTTACTTTCTTTGCAACTTATACTTTAGACAAAGAAAACATAAATTCAAATCAGTACAAGTATTTTGAGTACCTTGGCATGCAAACTTTGGGTTGAACAGAACACAAAAGGCAGATGACATTTCACCTGATTAAGAGGGTAGGTCATGGAGAAAAAGTTAGAAATCATTGTTTGCGTGCATGTGCTCACACACACACACACACAAAATCATATGGGATGATAAAAGTTGTGGCAAATCCAGTATGTGTATTTTTGAACTGGCAAATAGTTCAGTTAGGATAAAGCAGCCCCATGCTTCTGTGTATGTTGGTGAGAAGAAGAGTTCAAAAGCTGAATTAAAATCAGATTCCAGGAGACACTGAAGATAAGAGTACAGTGTTTGTGTCAGTTGTTCATTACTATAACAAAATACTAGAGATAATCAATGGAAAAAAGAGGACAGGTTTATGGCTTTGGAAACTTCAGTCCATGGTCAGTTGGTTCCATTGCTTTGGGGCCTGTGGCAAGGGCAACACATTGTGACAGGATCTTATGGCAGAGGAAGTCACTCACCTCATTGCAACCAGGAAGCGAAGTTAGAGGAAGAGGAGGAGTTAGGGTCCCAATACTCTCTTTAAGGCCGCACTCCTAATGACCTAACTGCCTCCCTCCTAAGCCCCACCTCCTACAGGATCTGCCTCCCGATAGTGCCACAAACTGGTAACCAAGCCTTTAACATATGTGTCTTGTGGGAGACATGCACCACGCAAACTCTAGCAGCACTCGTAATGTATTTTCAAGCATTTTAAATGAACAAATGCAGTAGCATGTAGGAATCACTGGACAGTGGTCTGCTACAGGGTAGGTACCTATAAACATCAACTGCCTTACCTTATAGGGCAGTAGGAGCCCCTAAAGATTACACAGACGCTCACAGTTTCCAGAATGAATGCTCTAAGACTACTGCTCACTGTGAAAATGGCTAATTGTGTTCCATAATGGAAAGTTACTTTGTTCCAGATAGTAACATGCTTAAAATCTCTAACTCTATTTTGGCCAGCAAGCTGTTTATTCTGACTCATTTCTGAGTCATGAAAACTGAATTACCTTATTTCCTGATCCTGAATTAATCTTGGGTTGATCTCTGAAATAAAAGATTGAAGATTTTGCTTTGCTTTGTTTCTGAGGTAGTAATGGGACTGGGAGCTTAGAAAAGAGACGTAGGTTTGCAAACTGATGCCAGACCTAAAGGTGTCCAGAAATAAAAATACGTGAACCTTAAATGATAGGCTATTAGGACAAGAAGGAGCATTAGAAAGAGTGATCATAGTTCTTCACCAGATTTCTGGATCTAAAAACAAAGACCTCAGTGCTCCACTGAATTCAGAGAGCCTAGGCATGGACTCTGAGGACTGAGCTGCTCTCTTGTTTGGAGGTACAGAAGTACAGCCCTGGAATGGGAGAGCAGCGGCCTACAGACAGCCAGACTCTAAGAGCTTAAACCAGACCAGAAACTGAGTCTTCTGTCTTCTGGGTTAGTTCTTATGTTACTGAGTCAGATTTCTTCATCTTGAGTAAGTACATTTTTCTACAGATGAAGAATTCAGAAATCAGCATTGTAACAAGCCTAAAGAGAAATAAGACTAGGCGTATTAACGGAGCCTCAAAGTAAAACAATTTTCACCCGATGGTATTGCCGATATTTATAGTTATTCTATTTATAGTTATTTCTCCTGGAGTGACATACATTTATACACACATAAACACACATAAAGTGATGCTTGTTTTGCATGAATAATGAGCTTACCTTATGCTTTACAAAAATCTAGGGTGAAGTACAGGGAATACTGTGATTGGGTCATTCTGGAAAGTTCTTCTCCTGAGTCATAGCAACAGTCTGGCAGTCAGAGCAAGGTGTATGTATACAGACTTTTCAGTGAGCTCCTAGTACAGGTTGTGGGAGATAGCCAAGGTAGTGATGATTCCACTTAAGAAGTCTTAACTTAAAAAGACAAAAAAAAAATTTTTTTTTTTTTTGGTACCAGGGATTGAACTCATGACCTCGTGCTTGCCAGGCAGGCACTTGGGCTGCTGAGCTAAATCCCCAGCCTGACAAAAAAATTATTTAGGCCTGAAATTGTACTGTAGTATGAATAGAACCATCTTAGCTATATCATATTCAAAAACGAGGCACACGCGAGCCTAACTACAATGTGCATCACAGAACTAACAACCTCTCCTCACCAGGGTGTCACCCACTGCTCCCCTCACCCCTCTGCAGAAAAGCTTCCTCAGCACGGGTGCTGCTCCCCTGGTCCTGCTTTCTGCCTCCTTCTTCCCTTGTGTCTCATGAATATAAGGAGCATTTGAAAACAATGTTAAATTTGTAAATTAGAAATAATTTTATTATAATAAAAGACATATTGCCATGAATCCCCCTCAGACTACAACCGCTCACTTTAAGCACGCTTATCCTATCGTTCTTGCCACTTTCTGAAGCAGTTCTGGAAGTCCTCTTTCCTGAATGTCTTTACTGGGTGTAACCAAAAATATAGTGAATGCTGCTGCTGAGTGCCACACAATGGAAAGCCAGGCTTATAAAAACTTGACGGTGTTTCCTCATCCATCTGGCAACCTGTGACTTCTGGCTCTTCCCCAAAATCAAAATGACCATGAACAATAAATGTTTTGAATCCATCCAGGACATCAAGGCAGCCCTATGACAGCACAGCCAAAGACACAAAAGAGGACTTCTGGAACTGCTTCAGAAAGTAGCAAAAATGATAGAGTAAGTGTGTTCGAAGTGAGGGGAAAGATTTTGAGGGGGATAAATGGCAATGTGTCTTTACTGTAGGCTTTTTTCATTGAAATGCACACCATATTTTCCAATCACATCTTGTCCCTCTTTTGGCCTTTTCATTTGCACCATGCCAGTCCATAGTGACTAGCCACTTCCTCGGATTGAACTGAGCACCTTTTTGCCGACTTTCCAAACTTTCTCTTTGCAGTTGTTCAAAGTTCATCTTTGGAGCTGGGTTCCACCAGTCACCTCTGTCTGCTCTACACAATATTTGCATGACTGAGACAGATCGATGTGGATGCTGGGAAGACAGATGCTGAATAACTTCAGCAAGCACAGCTGCTAGGAAACCCCTACTGCAATTGCCAGCTGGGTTTATCTACCAGCTTGGCTTTGACTAGGGTGAGGGGTGCAGGTGACAGTTTCCAAGGTTAAGGGTTGCACTGCAGAGAGTACACTCTGCCTTCTCTGTCAGAGCCCTTTATGCTTCCTAATTTGATGGATGTCTTCCTTAGTCCAACCTCTTCCTATAGCAGCCGCGTGTTCCCGTTGACTTGGCAAGGTTTGTTCTTTAACGTTTTTATGGAAGTCAGGATATGCATGGTTGTCACTGGGTGGATCAGCCCAATGAAAAGCTATTCTCTGTCCTACCTGCAGCTTCAGATCACCTCCTGTACTCTTAAAAGCGATGTGATTCGTTGCTTGATTTAGAGGTTCTGAGCCATCTTTCTCTGGCCTTCTCTTCCCTGTCCTTTCTTTTCTTGTATTACTGTGTTTTTATTTTCTGCATTTCTTCTTGACTTTTCAGGAAGCTGGAACAGCACGTGGTAAAAAATAAGGCCTAGCTTACTGAGAAGTTGGGTTGGATTGGGGTTCATTTTGCTTGGGAAAATGCATTTGGTCCCTTTTAAAAAAGACTTTTCCCTGTAGTGGCTGACCAGGAAGAGCTGACCATCATGAGGTCATGAGTAGTCCTCTCATTCTTAAAGCTGAACACAATTGCAGGAAGGCCGTTTGGCAGCATCGCGTATATCCAGAACAAACCCAGAGTTCCAGATTGTTTTCCTATCACTGTACCACGTGTCCCAATTAGTGGATTACTAAATGTTGCCATCGTAAAATTAGGTGCTTGCCAATTATATATGGATGCTCTCAGCAGCACTGAGAATTCAGGTTTCCAGAATAATTCTGGGGACATTTTTAACTAGCTGTTAAAGGAAATTTCGTATGACACCTTTTTTTTTTCTTGAACCTACAAAATGCTTTTGTCTACAAATTCGTATGCAGATTTCCTGCACCAACTGTGTTTGCATCTTCACTACTGTGAGAGGAAACAAGAAATTGAGGCGCCTTCCTGCACCAGGAAGTTGGGTGCAGACATGTCTTTGTGTGTAGTGGTGAGGCCAATCCCTCAGAAAATCACTGCTGAGCAAGTGTACCAGGACCACCAGGGCTGAGAGCAGAATCGTGACATTTAAGGAATACTCCCATGCCTAATCACCCACTCCTTAATTTTCATTTAGAAACAGAATTGGGAGGACTGCAACCATGAGAATGTTTTCAAATGAAGCAAGCCCTGCTGGCTTGATGGCATCTTTCTACAAATCAGAACAGTTTAGGGGGAGCGAGACAGCAGTAATAGCCTTAAGTGTGCATACCCGGGAATGTGCAGAGAATGGCGCCAAATTTTCTCTATTTCCATAGGGCTTTTTTTGTTAAGAGTTATCAAAGTGCACTAAATTCCTCTCACCGTTGAGACACTTGTGAGAATCTTCCACTCCCCTTGCTTTTTCTCCATATTCTTCACATCTA
>RJWT010018278.1:0-18942 GCA_004365215.1 Cuniculus paca
TAACATAATCAAACAAAGCAAAAGAGAGTAAAACCCACCCCAACAAAACAATAAACAATGTAGGACTTCAGAGCAAGACTACAGGAAATCAACAATGGCTACCACCCTTAGAGGGAGACCCCTCCCAGATGCCATGCTGCATACCACTATCTTCTGAATAGATGATTAGACCACCGGCCCTAGACCTGTAAGTCAGTGAAACACCCAAGCACCATAGGCTTTCAATTGCATTTCACCTTAATAGCTATCATCAGAGCATGTGTTTCTCTGGATCCACAGGTCGCTTGGGATGGGGTTTGACACTTTTGTTTACCAGCCCATGAGCCTGAAGGAGCTGGGATCTAAATGCCCTCCTGCCAGTGGCGGCCCATGGGCAGAGGCTTGGCTCTGGATGTCCCTGTCCAAGCAACGGCCCATGCATGGCACTGTTTCTGGTGGGATGGGTCTAGTTCTCTCCCCACAGTCTGCACTGATGCTGACTCATGGGGAGAGGCTTGGCTCTGGATCTGTAGTAATATAATTTTCGTAAGTTTAAATAG
This sequence comes from Cuniculus paca, assembly GCA_004365215.1. Classification (NCBI taxonomy): domain Eukaryota; kingdom Metazoa; phylum Chordata; class Mammalia; order Rodentia; family Cuniculidae; genus Cuniculus; species Cuniculus paca. The sequence goes on from RJWT010018278.1 coordinate 540, forward strand.
ATATATGTGGCTAGTAACTATCATATTGGACAAAACAAAATTAGGGTGGAGATCAAGATGGAGGAGCAGTAAGCAGCAGAGAAAACAGCCTCTCAGAGAGTTGCTGTCCAGACACTGGAATATAGCATTGTGGGGAAGACAAGGAGGGAAGTGGGTCCACTGGACCCAGGAAGACTCTGAAGTGTGAATTGAAGTCCACAGAGAGAGTGAAAAGAAAAACTCCAATGAAAAAGAAAGCAGTAGCTGGCAGCACCTTTTCCTTGAGACAGGATTCACTGTATGAGAGGAGCGGTTCAAACCTGGGATACACAGTCCTGGTGATGGTGATGGCTGGTGACTCCAGAGGCCTCTGCAGAAAGATGCAGCAGTGGAGGGGAGCAGTGGACATGGAGGATGGCACTGGCTGGAGGTGAGTGCAGAGGACTTAGCCCTCACATGAGAGACAGTGATTGGCCAGGAGCCATTTTGAAGATGGGTGGCTGAGCTCAGAACCCAGAACTGTTGCCAGTTCCATCTAGCAGATTCCAGCTGGGCTCAGACCCACAGAAACTGCTTGGGTGGCAGCAAGCCCCAATGTGTCTGATCTCAGGACAGACCTGCTGAGATTATCCACTATCCTCCCCAAAAGCTACTGCTGGCTTGCTGGGATAGATCAGCACAATTTGGGACTCTCTCCACAGGTTGTCTACTAGTAAAACCAAGAGAATCCTGGAAGTGAAGTGTTTGTTTTTCTTTTTTTTCTCTTTCTCATTCATTGTTTTCACATGAGTGTGAATATGGCTCTTAGCCACTTTGTGGTTGTGGTTCTCTTCTGTTCTTCCTTTTATCTCTTCCATCTTTCTTTTCCTTCAGTCTTCTATACCAGTTTCCCAAAGTTGGCATGACCCCCTCTTTCTCTTCCTCCAATTGATTTCTCTTCTTCCAGTTCTCTATTTTCTCCTTAATCCATTTTAAATTTTAACCTTTGAAGGCAAAATTGACACATTAAGGACTTACATAATGCACATAATTTTCTGCTTTGTCTTACATGTTGTTATATAATCACAAATCTAGTTCGTAAGGTTAAAAGTGGAAAATTAAGAGTTAGGTCAGTTTGTCATTTTCTAGGCTGTGTTTGATGCTATTGGTACCACTATAGCCAAAATTGACATAATTCTTCTAAACAGCTGTTGGTCCTGGTATTCCATGACTGAGATTGACTAAGGGTCACAGAAAATACTGTGGAACTGTGCCAAAGAATCAGGGACTAGGCCAAACAAGCAACAACTTCTCATCTTCAACAAACTGAAGAGGTAAGATCTTCCAACAGACTCAGAACCCAAAAACCAGCTATACCTGGAAGATGCCCCAGAGAAGCAGTCATCACCTAAGAATCCTAAATACTACCAATAAAGCAACCCACCATAGGCAACTTACAATCATCACCCCCAGGAATTAAACTAAAAAAAGAGAGAAAAGAAAATGAGAAGACACTTAAGCAAAATGCAACCCCAGACATCCAGTTCACCAAAAAGCAAATCCAATAGGTAATGAGGTGGGATAGTCCAAATGATCCCCACCAGGTCCTAGTGGTAACAACAAAGCAATTGAATGAGGCTCTGGAAAACATGAAATCAGAAATAACCTCTCAGATAACTACAGCGATCACCAAAATACACACCATACTTAGCAATGGTAAAGCAGATACAGACAAAAAAAAAAAAAGATGAGCTTAAGAAAATTATGGAAGCTCAGAATAGGAAAGAAATGGAATCCATAAAGCAGATTCAAGTAGATATCCAGGAGAATAAAATCTCCATTGAAAGTATTTGAAGCAGATTAGGCCAATGTGAAGACAGGATCTCAGCTACTGAAGACAGGTTTGCAATTAGTGACCAGAAAAAGAAAGATTTCTCAAAAATAGCAAAGGACCATGAGAAACCAATCCAGAAGCTGCTAGATGAGACAAAGAAGAATAACTTAAGATTGACTGGAGTCAATGAAAAAGCAGGAGATACCACAATTGACATTAAAAAAATGTTTACAGACATCATGGTGAAAACTTTCCTGATAGAGTAAAGAATTTGACATACAGATAAACAAGACAGTTGGAACTCCAAATAGCCATGATCAAAAAAAATTTACAATCAGGCATATCATAGTCAAGATTCCAGACATTCAACACAAGAATAGAATCCTAAATGCTGTTAGAGAAAAGAAACAAATCACCTAAAAAGGAAAGCCCATCAGAATCACAGCTGACTTCTCAGCATTAACTCTCAAGTCAAGGAGCGCTTGGAGTGAGGTACTCCAAGTTCTAAAGGAAAACAACTTTCAACCCAGATTGATGTATCCCACAAAACTATCTTTCAAAACTGATGAGGAAATAAGATACTTCTATGACAAAGAACATCTGACGAAATTTATGACCACCAAACTAGCATTCCAAAATGTTAGGAAGGACATTCTATAAAGAGATAATAAGGATGACAGATTCATGAACTCCAACAGAACGAATTCATCAGGGAAGGCAATTAAAGGGAGGGAAAAAAGGGGGAGCCAACAACAGAAAAATAATATGATAAAGATAAGTCAATACATATCAGTTATGACTATCAATGTTAAAGGTCTCAATTCACCAGTCGAAAGACACAAACAGGCTGATTGGATCAAGAAGCAAGATCCAACAATATGCTGCATATAAGAAACACATTTAATAAAAAAAAATTCATAGACTGAAAGTCAAACAATGGAAAACAATACTCCATGCAATAGGAACCCAGAAAAAAGCAGAAGTATCTATTCTATTTGCAGATAAAGTGAATTTCAAGCCAAGACTGACTAAGAGAGATAAAGAAGGTCACTATACCTCATAAAGGGAACAATCCAAGAGGAAGAGATAACAATCATAAATATATATGCAACAAATACCAGTGCACCCAACTATATAAAACTATTATTAACAGGCATGAAAAATCATAAACCCTAATACAATTGTAATGGGAGATCTCAATATCCCACTGTCACAAAAAGACAGGTCAACTAGACAATCAATAATGAAATATTAGAACTAAATCAAACTTTTGAACAAATGGACCTAGTAGATATCTATAGAGTGTTCTACCCCACAACATCAAAATATGCATTCTTCTCAGCTGCACAAAGGACATTCCTCAAAATAGACCATATACTGGCTCATAGAACAAGCTTAAGTACATGCAAAGAAACTGAAATTATCCCATACATGCTTTCAGGCAATAGTGCAATGAAATCCATGCCAAAGGAAACCACAAGAACTTCATAACACATGGAAATTAAATAGCACCCTACTGAACAACCAAAGGGTCACACATGAAATTAAAGAAGAAATTAGACAGTTTTTACAGTTTAATGATAATGACAGTACAACATACTGGAACTTATGGGACACAATGAAAGCAGTCGTTTCTCTTTTTTTCTTTTCTTTTCTTTTCTTTTTTTTTGTGGCACCAGGGATTGAACTCACAACCTCGTGCTTGCCAGGCAAGCACTTACTCCACTGAGCTAAATCTCCAGCCCTTGTCCTTTTGAGACCAGGTCTTGCTGTGCAATTCGGGCTGGCCTTGAGCTCATTTTGTAGCCCAGGCTGGTCTCAAACTCGCAACAATTCTCCTGTCTTAGCCTCCCGAGTGCTGGGATTACAGGCATGTGCCACCAGGCCTGGTGGCAGTCTTAAGAGGGAAAGCAGTCTTAGGAGGGAAATTTATAGCAGTAAATATCTAAATCAGGAAAACAGAGCAAGCACGTATAAACAACTCAATGGTGAACCTCAAACTTCCAGAAAAATAAAAGCAGGATCAGCCAAGAGCTCATATAAGGGAGGAAATTATAAAGATCAGAGTGGAAACTAGCACACTGGAGACTAAAAAATTCATGCAAAGAATCAATGAATCAAAGAGTTGGTTCTTTGCAAGATTAAATAAAATTGACAAACCCTTAGCCAACCTTATCCAAAAAAAGGAAAGAAAAGACCCAAATCCATGCAATCAGGAATGAAAAGGGCAAAATCACAACAGATTCTGCAGAAATTCAGAGTCACCTATACCTACTTTGAAAATGTGTATTCTAATAAGATGGAAAATACAGAAGAAATAGACAGTTTCCTAAATACACATGAATTATCAAAACTGAATCAAGAAGATATAAAAATCCTAAATAAACCAATATCAATAAATGAAATTGAAGATATAATTAAAAACCTATCAACAAAGAAAAACCCAGGCCCAAGATTCACTGCTGAATTCTATAAGAAATTTAGAGAAGACCTAACATCACTACTTCTGAAACTCTTTCATGAAATTGAATGGGAAGCAGTACTTCCAAATTCATTACTGGAAGCAAGTATTACCCTGACACCAAAGCCAGAGAAGGACCCAACTAAGAAAGAGAATTACAGGTCAGTCTCCCTAATGAACATTGATGCAAAAATCCTCAATAAGATATTGGCAAATAGACTGTAGCAAATTGTCAAGAAGATTGTACACCATGATCAAGTGGGATTCATCTCAGGGATGCAGGGATGGTTCAACATGTATAAATCCATAAATGTAATGCACCATATTAACAGAGCCAATGACAAAAAACATATGATCATCTCCATAGATGAAGAAAAAGCTTTTGACAAAGTCTATCACCCATTCATGATAAAAAAAGAAAAACCCTACAGAAAAGTGGAATAGATGATCTTTTTCTCAATCTGATAAAATCCATCTACAATAAACCAATAGCCAACATCATACTACATGAACAAAAACTGGAAACTATCTCTCTAAAATCAGAAACAAGACAAGGATGACCACTGTCTCCACTCTTATTCAATATAGTCCTGGAAACTTTAGCTGGAGCAATTAGAGAAGATAAAAAAGTAAAAGGAATAAGGATAGGAAAGGAAGAAGGAAAACTATCATTATTTGCAGATGACATGATACTCTGCATAGAAGACACGAAAAGACTACTAGATTTAATAACCAAATTCAGTAATGTAGCTGGATACAAAGTCGACACTCAAAAATCAGTAACTTCCTGTACACCAATAACAAACTCACTGAGAGACAAATCAGGGAAACAACACCTTTTACGATAGCATCCAAAAAAATGAAATACCTAGGAATCAATCTAACATAGGATTAAAAGACCTCTGTTGAAAGCTACAGTACTCTGAAAAAGGAGATTGAAGAGGATATTAGAAAACATAGAAATAGCCCGTGCTCTTGGGTAGGAAGAAAAATATAGTGAAAATGGGCACACTTCCAAAACTTATACAAATTCAATGCAATCCCAATCAAAATTCCAATAGTGTATCTCACAGAACTAGAGAAAACAATCCTAAAATTCATCTGGAACCAGAAGAGACCTAGAATAGCAAAGGCAGTCCTGAGTAACAAAGACAAGAGAGGGGGAATCACGATCCTTGACTTGAAATTATACTATAAATCTACTAAGATAAAAACAGCATGGTACTGGCAACAAAAGACCCAAAGATCAATGGAACAGATTAGAAGATGCAGAAACAACTCCAGACACACTAAGCCACCTTATCTTTGACAAAGGTGCCAAACACATTTACTGGAAGAAAAATAGACTTCCATAAATGGTGCTGGAAAAACTGACTCTTCACATGCCAAAGATTAAAACTGGACCCATATCTTTCACCATGCACCAAGCTAAAATCAGAATGGACCAAAGATCTTAATATTAAAAGAGAAACATTAAATCTGCTGGAAGGTAGAGTAGGTAAAACTCTTGAAGACATTGGTGTAGACAAAGATTTTATGACTAAAACCTTGATCACATAGGAACTATCCCAAAGAATCAACAACTAGGATCTCATCCCACTGAAAAGTTTTTGCACAGCAAGAGAAACCACCAACAGAGTGAAGAGACAGCCCACAACATGGGAGAAAATGTTTGCCATCTGTACCTCAGAAAAAGGATTACTATCAAGAACATATAAAGAACTCAAAAAATATCAGTCCTTCCAAATTTGAAGACCCAACCCAAAAATGGGCATCTGAGATGAACACACACTTCTCAGATGAAGCAATACAAACGGCAAATAAATACGTGAAAAAATGTTCAACATCACTGGTCATTTGAGAAATGCAAATTGAAACAACACTGAGATTCTATCTCGCCTTTCAAAGAATGGCTGTTATCAAGAAATCAACCAATAGCAAAAACTGGAGGGGCTGTGAGTAAAAAGAAACCCTTCTCCACTGTTGGTGGGAATATAGATTGGTGCAGTCACTGTGGAAATCAGTGTGGAGATTCCTCAAAAAACTAGGACAACAAAACTTTGGGTGAATTCATGATATGTAAATTATCTTCTGGCAAAGAGACAGGGTAGTTTAGAAGAAACAATCCAAAGGAAAATATTGATCTTTTCAAAGAACCATCATTTGGCTTCATTGATTTTCTCTATTGTTTTTCTGTCTTCAATTTCATTGATTTCTGCTCTAATTATTCTTTTTTTTTTCCTTAGGTTTATATTGCTCTTTTTTCCTTCAGGAAAAATGGTGGAAACATAGGCTATTGATTTTAGATCTTCCTTCTTTTTTTAATTTTTATTTTTTAAGATTTCATTTACTTCTTTATTCATTTATTTAGAGACAGGGTCTTGCTATGTATTCCAGGCTGACCTTGAACTTGCTGTGTAGACCAGGCTGGCCTCGAACTCATGGTAGCCTCCTGAGTGCTGGGATTACAGATTTGTGCCATCGTACCAGGCAGATCTTTCTTCCTTTTTAATAGATGAATTAAATGCTCTCATTTTTGCCTCTTGGCACTGCTTTTGCTGCATCTCACAAATTTCAGTAATTTTTATTTTTATTTAATTTAAAATGTTTAAAAATTTTAAGACTTCTTTGACCCATGTGTTATTTAGAAGAGTTTTGTTTAAACTTCAACTATTTTGGGATTTTCAGTTATCTGTCTGTTATCGATTTCTATTTTAATTCTATTATGGCCTGTTTAATTTGCATTCTTTAAGATTTGTTAGGGGTGTTTGATAGCCTTGAATATGGTTTATCTTGGTGACTGCTCCAAGTGAACTGGAAAAGAGTGTATCCTGCAGTTGTCAAAAGTTTTCGTAATTGCCAACTAAATTCAGTTGATTGTGTTGTTCAGTTCAACTGTATCATGGATTTTCTGCCCCCAAATCTAGCAATTACTATTAGAGGAATGCCTGGCTCTCCAACTGTAGTCTATTTTTCCTTATAGGTCTTTTGGTGTTTGGCTTATCCATTCTGAGGCTCTTTCATTAGGCATAGAAACACTAAAGATTGTTAGGGCTTTTTGGAGACTTGACAGCATTATCTTTATGTAATACTCCCTTTTCCTGATAATTTCCTTGTTTTAAAGTCAACTTTGTCTGAAATTAATATACTTCAGCTTCCTTTTGATTGATGCTACCATGGTCTACCTCTCTCCATCCCTTTAAATATTTGTACTTGAAGTGGGCTCTAGACAGGATACCCTCTGTCAGTTTGTTTAAATGATGTGTTTAGACTGGTCACATTTAAAGTGATTGATAGAGGTGGATTAATATTTTGCATTTTTTCTTTAGTTTTTGTCTTCCTCTCTTTTTTTCTGCCTTCTTTGTATTTAACTGGGCATTTTATATGATTAGTTTTTCTCTTTTCTCTTAACACATCAGATATGCTTCTTTAAAAAGTTTGCAGTGGTTGTCATAGTTTGCAATACATATTTACAATTATTCTAAGTCTACTTCCGAATATCACTGTGCTGCTTAACAGGTAAGACAGGTACCTTATAATGGATTATTCTCAAATTGCACTCTATTCCCTCATGACTGTCAATCATTTTACTTATTCATAATGCATTGTTGCTACTTTTAAGACCAATTAGATCAGTTAGTGATATAAAATGTATAACACTTTGCCTTCATAAACTCCTTCTCTAACACTCTTCCTTTTTATAGTGATTTACAAAAGGGGAGGGGACCAAGAAATGCAAGAAAGTGGAGGGAGAGGAGGAGAAGGGAAGAAGGGTGAAAAAAGATTTAAGGTGCACTACACACGTGTCCTGACTCCATATGAGGAATGGAATCATTCTGTACTGCAAACATCTACTAATAAAAATAAAAATTTAAAAATACAGATCTGAGTTTTATTTACCTATCTCATTTTCTTCCTTGCTGAAGAACTCTTTTTTTTCACCCTTCAACCCACCCTGAAGAACTTCTTTAGACATTGTTTACAGGACAGCTCTAATTTTTTTCTTTTTTTAGGTACTTAGAATTGAACTTAGGGTCTTCTCACTGAGCCCCACTCCCAGCCCTTTTTTGTTTTTTAATTTTAAGCATGGTCTCATTAAGTCACTAAGTTACCCAGACTGGGTTTGAAGTTTTGACTCTCCTGCCTCAGCTTCCCAGAGTGCTGAAATTACAGGTTGTGTGCCACCATACCTGACTACAAGGCAGTTTTAGTTCAACAAATGCTCTCCATTTTTGCTTGTCTGGAAACACTGTGTTTCTCTTTCGAGGAATACTTTCACTGAATACAGACTTTTAGATTTGTAAATTCTTTCTATTCCAATACTTTAAGTGTTTCATTCCACCCCTTCTTGCGCAATTTCTGAAGAGAAGTCCAATGTTATTCTTATCTTTGTTCCTATATAATACATTTATCTAAACAAAAATAATAGAAGTGTATATGCTAAAAAATTGAAACAAAATAAGTGACACAGAAATAAGACAAATACTTGGAAAAATTTCAGTATACATGTGAACAAAGTTAATATGAGTCTGAATAGAGCTCTACTAATAAACAAGATAAAGCTAAATGTTGTAAAAGAAAGACAAATAACAAGAAAAGGAAACTTATAAAAGAAATTAATACAAGAAATTAAACATGTAGCCAGTGTGGTGGTGCACACCTGTACCCCAGCACTCGAGGTCGAGGAAAGAGGATCACTTCGAGTTCAAGGCCAGCCTGAACTACATAGCGAGTCCCTGTCTCAAAAAACAAACAAAAAGAACCTAAAAATGTAATAAATTTTTGACAACTGAATATGAAATTAATTCCAGAAGGACATTTACTTAAAACTCTTTAAATGAGCAATAATTTGAAAACATTTACTGTATATGGAAGCATTATCATAATTGAATATATATATTATATATCGTATATATATATTGCAATTCTTGAGGGTAGTTCGGCAAATTTTATTAAATTCCTTGAAAACATTAATTTCTTTTCATTCAGAAACTGTGCTTTTAGGAATTAATCTTCAGGAAATAATTGGATAAATATACAAAGGTTTACGTATAAAGATGTTTATCATGACTGTGTTTGTAATAGTGAAAAATTAGCAACAACCCGAACATCTAAAAAGTGTTTTTTAAAGTTGATATAAAAATAAAAGAACAAAACATGAGAGACAAGAGATGAAAAAAAAAAACTTGTGTGGAATAAGCCATGAGTGCATGTTTATAAAAGAGACTTGTCTTCCTAAGTGCAGCACCAGCACAGATGGACAGTGGAAGGAGCAGAACGCAGTGTGACCTCCTGTATGTGTGACAGCCTCACCTCTCAAAGACCCAGAAGGCTGCACTGTTGATGAAGGACCACTTTTCCTTGTGAAAGTGGGGGCCTGGCTCCTTGGTGCCACAAACATGCATCATCCTCACCCCTCTGCAGATAGGGTTACCCATCATCCCCTTTGAAGATGAGGAATATCATTCCTTTATTCAAAAATACCTGGCCGAGACAGTGAGAGAGGGTCTCTAGCTGCATCAGTCTGATTCTGGGAAGATTGCTAATGGAGACTATTACTTCTCCACACATGGGTGTGGGGAAGGGAACCAGGGAATATAGCAGATGCTCAATAAACCCTTGGGTGCAACCTAGGCAGTGTGTGACTTTGGCATGCTCAGTTTCACACTGGTCCCCTTGACTGGAGTTGACTATCTATAAAAGCAAGAACTAGGAACTCAAGGCAAAACTTGTATACTTGAAAATTTCCCATATTTCTTTCCAGTTTTGAACTGAGTCTGCTAGTCATGGCTTTTATGTTCCCAATCTTACAACCTTCATTTGGCTATGTAGATATTTTTCAGTAAGCCACTTCAGCCCCTCCTGGCCTTCTGGCTTTTCCTCTGTAGCATTATCCAGAGAAATTAGAACTTGTCACCCTCCTGTTTCTCCCCAGCTTGGTGGCTTGCATGTTCCATCTCAACTGCCTGTCCACCTCACAGGAGAGGGATCAAAAATGAAAGAATACATTTACTAGATCAAAGAACATTAAAATGAATACCAGACATCGTGTAACTAAAATGATCTCATATTGGGTGATTTGTTTACGGCCACACAACTAATTCCAGTATAATATAGCACATGGGTACCAGAGTAGGATCCCCACCAAGATTAAGTAGAATGATATTTTGTACAATCTGCAAGGTGTAATTCAGACTAAATGGAAATGGACCACAGGTCCATGTCTGTGTTCTTCCTATGGAAGGGAAGGAAATATCCTATTTCTTTTTCACAGATCTCTGCTGTGTGCTTGTTTGATCTCCTTTCTAGGGAGGATAAAGCTGGTCTTGTGGGCATTCCAGCCTGGAAGTCAATGCCCAGAGAGGCCAAAAGCAGAGACAGACAACATGAAAGTGCAAACATTCCCAAGGGAATGCTCAGGATCCAGCTAACAAGGAGACGGGCCCACAGCTCGGGAATAAGTAAATAGAGGGACAGACGGGGCAGCAGACTGTGGAGAGAAGGGATTGGCAGATATAAAAGGGTTATACTGGGTAAGTGGATGAACAAGGCTGGAGTGTGCACTCCTTCGTGGATGCTGATGGAAGGTGTGAGATGAGCTGCCCTAATTAAAAGCTACACAGGGATAGATGTGGACTTGTCTATAGCACCTTGTTAGCCTACCATCTGCAGTCAGAGAACACAGGAAGACCTGGTGACTCGATTGAATGTCTGCAAAGCTCAATCTTGCAGACAGTTTGAGAGGTTTTACAGCCTGGAAAATTTCTCCAGACTTTGCTCACTATTGCCCTAGACATAATGCCTTAGACACATACTTCCTGTAATTCCTATGACTTTGCATATATCACATCCTATATTCTGCTCATTCCTAAATGTAGTAGAGGATCAGGAACAAATGAAACTTACACATGCATATTCTGGATCTCGGTTCAAGCCTACTGAATAGGAAATGTGGTAAATCTCCCAGGAGTCAGTCTGGCTCTATCTATCTATCTATCTATCTATCTATCTATCTATCTTTTAAGACCAAACCTCTAATTCTGATGCATAGTCAGTTTGGAAACTACATTTCACTACCAAATACACACACATCTGCTTGCTCAAATTCTTTAAGAAATTCCATCTACAGAATAAATAGAAATATCATCCAGACATTCAATATTCCAACCTATTTATCCCAAATTTCACTAATAGTCTAGTCTATCTTAAATTATGTCACCTTGAGAAATTAAGGTTATATAATTAAAGTCTGTCAAGTACAGAATCAAAGACACAGTCTGTCAGTTATTCCATGCTACAATTCTTCTGGAACTAACATAAAATTTTGGAGTAGTTTAATGTTTTTACTTCTGTCTCCAAATAGCTCTTAGGTATTGATTTTTGCCTCCTATCATTTCTTCTTTTCCACTTCAGTCTCCATTCCATTCTTTTTCTTGGTTCTGTTCCTATTTATTTATTTATTGAGACAAGGTCTCACTGTGTAGCCCAGGCTGGCCTTGGACTTGTAACTATCCTCCTGCCTCAGCCTATCGAGTTCTGGGATTACGGGCATGAGCCACCATACTCGGCTTCTCTTCCTTATTTTTTCCTCAATTAAATAGTCATACACTTACTAAAGCAAATTAGGTCATTATGTGACTAATTACAAAGTGAAACACATTTGTGGTAAATAACTTTAATGATCTGGAAGAAAAATGCAAGCCCTATTAACAGGTCACCTCTCTGAACAGGTACATAATGTGAAGCTCTTGAACAGTTCTTACATCTCCACTCTCCACAGGAATTCTGCACCTGCTCTCTGGCTTGATCCTACTTTCCCAGTAAGGTTTGTCTCTGTGTTAGCTCAGACCAAGTTTTATCCTCAACTTCAGCACCTGTCTATGAGTACCATACTCATAGACACCCAGGACAGCTCCTCCACTCCTGTGACTTTCCTGATTATAAAAAATAGTTGATGGGTCATATACTACTATTTTCCTGACATTCATCAAGAGAATTTTTTTTGAGACAGGGTCTTGCTTTGTAGTTCAGACTGGGCTTGAACTCACTATGTAGCCCAGGCTAGCCTCGAGCTCACTGCGATCCTTCTGCCTCGGCCTTCTGAGTGTTAGGATTACAGGTATGCACCGCAACATTGGGCTGAGAAGTAATATTTAAATTGCTGCTAATACTTTTCTCTGTGCCATCACTTACTTTGGGGCTCTCTGTTGTATTCAGGACCGCATGTTTCTGCAGCACATTTTACCAACTGGCAGAAGAGGTAACTGACCACATAAAATAATTTTCTAGCCAAGCATGGCGGCGTATGCCTGTAATCTCAGCACTTGAGAGCTGAAGCAGGAAGATCATCATGGGTTCAAGGCCAGCCAGGGCTACATAGTGAATTCAAAGCCAGTTTGAATATAGTAAGACCCTGTCTAACAAAAAAAAAATTTTTTTTTGAGTCTTAGGACAATTTCCCATCACTCTTCCTCTCAAATATTTCCTCTGTTAGAGCTAAGGATTGGAATTCCTCCACATTTTAATTGCAGTTTTATTGATCTATAATTTCCATATCATAACTTTGAAGTACACAATACAACGAAGTTTTCATATGCTCATGAACTTGTAAAACTATGACTAAAATCAATTTTAGAACATTCTCATCGCCTCAAAAAGAAAGCTCATATTCACTAGAAATCACTGTCTGCTTCCGCATGAGCTGCCCAGTTCCAGAGAGCTACTTTTTCTCTATGGATTTGCCAATTCTGGACATTTCAGATGAGTGAATTCATTCACTGTGTGGTCCTTTGTGACTAGCTTCCTTCACTTAGCATAATGTTTTTAGAATTCATCCACATTGTAGCATATATATTAACATTTCATTCTGTTTCATTGGTGAATTATATTTCCATTGCATGAATATACAACATTTTATTATTAAATTTTTCCAGTATTTATTTATTACAATCAGATTTTACTGGTACATACTAGAAAAACAATGCAGTATTTACACATGTGCATGTCCAATTTATTTCACTTAAGAGTATGGTCTCAAGGTGCATCCATTTACCAAGAAATATCTCAAGCTTGTCCTTTTTTATGGCAGTGTAGTACTCCATTGTATAAAAATGCCACATCTTTTTTATCCATTCATTGGTTGATGGGCATTTGGGCTGTTTCCAAGACTTCACTATTACAAATTGTGCTTAGTGTCTAATTTATCTACTTTTATCTTTTGTGTGTGCTTTTGATGTCATATATAAGAAACCATTGACAAATCCTAGGCCAAGAAGATTCTACATTTTCTTCCTAGGCCAAGAAGACCTATGTTTTCTTCTAAGTGTTTTGTAATTTTAGCTCTTATGCTTGATTTACCTTGCATTCATGTTTGTATATGGTGCAAGGCAGGGTTCCAACTTCATTCTTTTACATGTGGCTATTCAGTTGTTGTAGCACTATTTGTTAAAGAGACTGTTCTTCCCCCACTGAATTGTTCTGGTATCCCTCCAATAATTTAGAAAGACAAAATGTGATAAAATCCATTTTCATAGTTGGAAAGGACTTAGAAATCTGCACTGGTCAGCAGAATGCACTCTCACTATTTTAACTGAGAAAAATTTATTAAACTATTGTTGGAAGGAAAGAGGCAGAGAGAGGCTCAAGTTCAAAGATTCTCAACCCTGGATATCCATTGGATTCGTCAGAGAGTCTATGCTACACAAATTAGATTTTGTGTGATAGAATCCATGTATTTTCATCTAAGTCCAATACATACACAAGACAGAGAGTCAGTACTCTTGACTGAGCTCTTAGGAATAACATCTAGAACCACAAGTCTGGCTCAGCCTAATGAGAGAGCTGTGCCAGTCTGTGTCCCAGGACAACACAGCCTTTGCCTAACCTACAAACTGCAGCCACCACTGTCAACTGTCTCTCTAGTCATCTGTGCTTATGCCATTAGACACCCAGTGCCCAGGCTGTTTCTTAGGTAGCTCTTTTGGAATCAAAGTCACATGCAGGCATCTTAGCAACAAAGGAATCTGGAAAATAGTTTGCTTGGATTTTTCAATGGGAAGTTAAGATTTATAATGTGAAGAGCTATTAAAATATGATGAGATAATAAGGGAGGGTTTTTTTTGTGGGGGTCAGGGTCAACCCAGAAATGTAGGGCTAGTTGGTTGTTTACAATTGTGTATGTGCATCTAGAGAACTCTGCAGTATGAGTCCCAAATATATGCTGGAGAGATATGTGTGGGTTCTGGATACTGTAAACTTGGGACTTTTGTGAATTCAATCTTCCATTGTGAAAAATGCTCCGCAATCAGAAGCCTTTCACTGCCCGTCCACACTAATACGATAAATCCTTGCCAACACCTATTAATCCAACTGAATCTTTTAAGAGAGAAAGCAGAGTTACCTATCGTGAGGGGCTCTTTCTGTGTTTGGCTACTGTGTGTCAGATGGTGCTATAGCAGGAAATAACAAATAAAATGAAGCAAAATAAAACAATTTCTATCATTCACAGCTGCTTAGTGAAGCTCACATTATTGTAAATATGGTAAGGCTTATCTACGAATGTCTCCAGAGAAGCAAGAGAGTGACATCGATTCATGCTAATGCACAAATGACCCACAGAGCCTTTGGCTAGGACTTGAATACAAGAATGGTGCATAGGAGGGCAGGAAAATCAGCCTAGACTAGTCAATGTTAGGAATAAGGTATTTCTTGATCCCCTGGGATTCCCCTCGTTCAATCCTGGGAGATCTGTGTAGTTTGAAAAAAATCATTTTAAGTATTTGAAGACATTTGGCAAATAAAAGTATCCCTCATAATAAAAACATTTGCAAGTAAAGCTAGATAAAATCTTCCAGGCTGATGGGATATGCAGAAAGTAGTGATTTCTAGGTTCAACATGTGTGCAAGTCATCAGCTATTCATCTGGGGCATATGTACGAGATTTTTATATTTATTTGAATAAGGCATGTGTTCAAGAAAGCCAGGTAGTATAACCTTAAACCACTGCTTTTTCCTTTCTGGGGAAGAGTGGGCATGAATTGAAAGCAAAGCAGGAGGAAGGGAATCCTCTGCTGGCCACATACTCCCGCAGCTGCTTCTTGTGCCCAGGAAATGAAGTACTTCCTCCAAAAGATAATTGAAAAGAACTCCCTGTAGTCTTCAATATACAACTTTTAAAAATTACTGGAGCCACCCGGCTGTAGCCCAGGTGACCATTGCCTCTTATTTAATGTGCTGTATATTCACCATGTCTTGGGTCAGGGCTACTTTAAATCGCACCTTCCCGGAAAGCTCATTGCTTTTTATCAACAGCTTGATTTACAACCAGCAAAAATCCATAGCCCTCTGTAACCCTTCTAAAAAGCTTGCCTTTCACAGCCAGTGTTCTTCAAAGGAATAAAACACCTTCATTTCATAGATCAGTGGATTGGTTAGAAACACGACCTGGACCAGTGGACTATTTGAGAGACTTGTGTTCAGGGCAAGAGGCCTGGAAGGTGGAGAGCCGATCTCACAATGCAACCTAAAGCAGTATGTACCAGCTTGTTTTCCGCAGAGAAAGCAGGACTAGGAATTTGTACATGTTCACAAAGGCAACTTAGGCTGGCAGACTTACTGGTCCCCATAACCTCTCTTCATATGTTTTCCTAACCTCATGCCTGCCCCATGCATGGTGGTAGGAGTGGTAGGGAAGATTGGTCCAAGGTATAAAACATGGAAGTATTTGCTGGGAAGAAACATCTCTATCAATAACCTCGCCAATGACTATCAATGCGATAGACTCTTTTAAGGAACACAAGCAGAGTTACTTATGGTGATGTGTTTCTTCTGTGTCAGGCAGCAAGTAGGAAACCATAATCGAAAGGCCCTAAATAAACCAGAATCCCTTTGTGACTTGGGGCTGCTTAGGAAAGCTCACATTGTACAAAAAAAATGCAAAAAAAAAAAGACATTAATTGCTGAATAGTGGTGCAGGAAAGCTTTGTGTAATACAGCCAAAAGAGAAGCAGCGATAAATGAACTTCCAGTTGCTTGTGATGAAATAGGGAACTTGAACGATTATCTTCCAAGGCTGGAAGCATGGCATTGCAATGGCAATCCGGAACACTATAGCAGTGGGTTGGAGATGAGGCTTGGACAGTCTGCATTCTTCCAACTGTTGCCCTGAGAGCCAGGAAGCTCAGATCCTAGTGGCCAATTTGTTCCCTTAGAAACAGGAAGGGAGCAACTGGTGTCCCAGTGCCTCTCAGGTATAGATGGAGATGCAAAGGCCTGGAGAGCCTGGAAGATGTCAGGAAGGATTCATTATCATAGACCAAAGTGAATACTAGCCTTCATGTTGGGAAGGATGCGATGACACAGATATTTTCATACGGTAGCAGTAGAAGTGCAAATTGCTATGAACATTATGCAGTTCTACCAAACTTTACATACGCATTTCTTTTGACCTCTTACAGAAATTTCACTTAAAGGAATCTCTTCAATGAGTACATGCAGATGTTCATATAGCGCTGTTCATTCAGGATTTTTTTTGCAGGGAACTACCTAAATAGAGATTTTAAAAAGTCATTTCTAGCATATCCACCCAAAGGCTTTCTATAAAATCTTTGTAAATGAGATCTGGAAAGGCAGAAAAAAATGTTAACAGAGGTTTTCCTCTGGAGGGCAACATTTCAGATTTTTTTTTCTTTCTTTTTCTTTTTTTTTTTTTTCTGGCACTGGGAATGGAACTCAACACCTTGAGCTTGCCAGGCAGGCGCTTATGCCACTGAACTGAATCCCCAGCCCCATTTCAGATTTTTTTTTAAATGAAGAGAAAAGAAACAAATTCAGGGAGAACTCTCTTCTTTCCAATATTTGTGAAATAAAGCTATTACTCTTTTTCAGTACGAGGCTATAATGGTGAGGCAGTTTTGTCTAGGGGTTAAGAAAAGTATTTTTTTGTAGTTTTCTCAGAGAAGCATTATATGTTAGCAGTCTGTCAGCAGAAAAAATGAAACAAAACAAAACCTGAGATAAACAACTTATGAGGAGGAAAAGTTTATTCTGGCTCACAGTTTCAGAGATTTTAGTCCATGTTGGTTTGCTCTACTGATTTTGAGCCTGTGGTGAGGCAGAAACATCGTTGTGGGGAATATGTGGTGGAGCAAAGCTGCTCACTTCATGGTGGTCAGAAAGGAGGGGAGGGGAGACGGAGAGGGAGAAAGAGGGAAAGAGAGCACATCCCTATAACTGCATTAAGGGCACACCCTCAGTAACCTAATTTCTCTCACTGAGTGCCACCTCCTGAAGGTTCCATGACCTCCCAGTAGCTCTACAGGCTTGTAACCAAGCCTTTGACACATGCACCCTTGGAGGACACTTCCAATCTATTGTACTTCAAGTAGTGCTCAAGAGGCCAGTAGAGAGTTCTGCTAAGGGAAAAGCTTATAGATATCATGTGTTTAACAGAAGTTGTAGGGCGCTTTGCAAACTGTGGGTATATAACCACATATGTGTATTCATTTAACTGCCAGTTTCAGTTATTTGGGGATATATACCGAGAAGTAGAATTGCTGAGCTATAATGTGATTTTATATTTAACTTTTTAAAATGGATAATAATCATTTGTTAAAATTATTGGTACATTTTAGGCACATATAATGATCATATTTGTTACAGAGAATTTGTACTTGTAAATGATATAACTTGATTCTTTTCTTTTTTGAAGAACCACCAAATCATTTTCCACAGGGGTTGCACCATTTTACATACCTGCCTGCAATGTGTGAGTCTTTTAATTTATCCAAATTCTCACCAGCATTTGTTATTTTCTGTATTTCTGATTATGGTCATCTTTGTTGGTATGAAGTGGTGCCTCACTGGGTTCTTAGATTTTCCCAATGACTAATGATTATTGAGCATCATTTCATGTACTTATTGACCATTTGTATATCTTATTTGAAGATATACCTATTCAAGTCTTTTTCCCATTTTTCTTTTGAAATAGTTCCTCACTATATAGTTCAGACTGGTCTTGAACTCACTATATAGCCCAGGCTGGCCTTGAACTCATGGCAATTCTCCTACCTCGGCCTCCAGAGTGCTGGGATTACAGGATTGCATCATCATGCCTGGCTTCTTTTTTCCATTTTTAAATTGAGATCTTTTGT
>RJWT010018279.1:0-18938 GCA_004365215.1 Cuniculus paca
TATGCTGTATTTCAGGGGTCTTACCTATACTGGCATACCTGGGCTATCACACCTAATGCAGCAAAATTCAGATTTAATTCAGCAGCCTAGCTCGTTTCTCATAGTCATGACTGTGTTCGTTTCTACTTTATTTATTTATTTATTTATTTATTTTGCGGCACCAGGGATTGAACTCACGACCTTGTGCTTGCTGGGCAGGCGCTTAGACCACTAAGCTAGATCCCCAGCCCTCAGTTCTACTTTAAACCCTTTGCTTTATCGCAGTTATTCAAACGGAGACAAAATTCGAACGTGCTGCTCTGTAAAGATGCATAACATCGGATTCAGTTCCTGAACACAATAGTCTCAGTTTTTTAATGATTCAGACCACTGATAATTTCACAGAGGCAGCAATAGAAGCATTGGGCCTGCCCTGGTTTCAGATACGTATTTCAGTGAAACGATGCAGAAACATCTCCAAATACACTCAGTCTTTGACAAAGGGTCCAAACACATTCACTGGAAGAAAGATAGCCTTTTTAATAAATGGTGCTGGAAGAACTGGCTCTACACACGTTGAAGACTAAAACTGGGTCTATCTCTTTCACAATGCATTAAACTAAAATAAAAAATGGATCAAAGTTCTAAATATTAAAACAATCAATAAATCTGCTGGAAGACAGACTAGGGAGAACTCTTGAAGACATCAGTGTAGACAATGATTTCATAACGATTTCCTCTATTACACAGGAAACACTACAAAGAATCAACAACTGGAATTTCACCCTAGTCAAAAGCTTCTGCACAACAAAAGAAACTACTAATAGAATGAAAATAAATACAACCCACAGAGTGGGAAAAAATTTGGTCAGTTGTCTCTCAGACAAAGAATTACTATCTGGAGCATATAAAGAATTGAAAAAAAATCAGACTCCTCAAATTTAAAGACCCCATCCAAAAATAGGTATCTGAGATGAATACACACTTCTCAACTGAAGAAATAAAATGGCCAATAAATATAATAAAAAATGTTCAACATCAGTGGTCATTCAGGAAATGCAAATTAAAACAACACTGAGATTCTATCTCGCTCCAGAAAGAATGACCAAGATGAAGAAATCCACCAATAACAAATGCTGGAGAGGCTGTGGGGAAAAAGGAACGCTTCTCCACTGCTGGTGGGAGTGTGGACTGGTGCAACCACTGTGGAAATCAGTGTGGAGATGCCTCCAAAAGCAGCATTATCAATCTTGCATGTATATATTCTTTTCTCTTCTTTCTTTCTTCTTTCCCCTATCCCAGTTTTTCTTTCCTTTTGAGAAGTTTCTTTCCCCTTGACTTTCACAATATCTATTGTACATTTTGGATCTTATCTATTCTTTCAGTTTTAAAATTCTGTATCATCATTTTTATTCTTTTTTTGTTTTTAAAATTAAAAACAAAAAAAGAATATTTTGGAAGTATAATGGTTTCTGCAATGTGAAACATGTTTAACACTGGAAAATTCCAGTGTGAATAAATAACATTTTGGTGCCATAATCTTTGGTAACCTGTGATGAGATTCAACAGGATGTTCGTGAGATAAATTTATATGTATTTGTCGCATCAATGTGTGTGATGGAAACTTTCAAGGTAACTCCTGCTACATGGTCAAGGAAAATGAATACTTTCCCTCGACAGAGTTCCCTATTGAATCCATACATGGCATCTATAGGTGGAGTCCTAGAAAGTGACTTATATGTTATAGTCTATTTCCCAATAAAATATTTTAGTTTCATTTCCATTCTCATGAACATCATGTTATTTGTATCATATCAGCTACATTTTCATGTTCTTTCTTTTGCATTCTCCCAGATGGATGCTGGAGGTGAATTTGCAATGTTATTCTCTTGAGACATCTCAAATAGAAAGATCCAATAACATTCTGTTTAAAATTCTTTTCTTCTTTCCTATGAGGTCATGAATGGACACTGTGACTTTCCTCCCTCTTGCGATTGGCATGATACTTGACTTTTCAGGGCTCTAATTGATTAAATGGATATCATTTGCAAGGGAAATATTTTGAAGAATATTAATGAGTTCATGGTGCACAAGTATTTTAAGACTTGGCTCAGTAATGGAACAAGAGACGGATTTTATTGAGGATAATTGCAGAAGTCCTGGGTCTGCCATGGTTAGACAGGAAAATATGAAATATGATGTACTCAAATTGTTATGACATAATGCTAATTTTCTAGCACATCTCTTGAGAGGTGAATCTGGGTGACTAAGTATTTTGTAAAAAAAAAAGTTAGATGAGGGATTTTCAAGGTGCAATGTAAATGTCCCATCAAATGGAAAAAATAGGTAGATACTGTGACAGTAGATTTGTTTTAAAAGTCCTTAGTGTCTCTACTGACTTAAAAACATTGGAGGAATTGCAAATCTCCAACCTTCAAAAGTTCAAGTCAATCTTGAAAATAATCACAGAAGTAAAACAAGCCCAGAATAATCTGAGTACAGATATTTCAATCCCTAAATACAAAGATACAATTTGTCGAGCGTAATAAAGTATTGCTAAACAAGGGAAGTAAAAGAAATATAAGCAATGAAAACATATTACCAGAATAATTAGCTAAGACAATTAGAGATGTTAAATGTGGGAAGAAAAGCAGCATTAAACTAAAAGCAAGTTGCATAAAACATGCAGGTAAAATTAAAGATCAGTAATTGTTAGAAAAGTAAATTTGATTAAGTTCTCTAGTTAAAAAAACAGAAATTGTTAAAATGAGTTAAAAAGCCCGTATTATACATCAATGAGAAAAACTTACCTCATTTCTAAAAACAGACATAAATTGAAAGAAAAGGGGCAGAATGAGAAAAGAGAGTAGACATAAGTTACAAACACCAAATAATTGTCTGTAAAGCAAAATCAGTAAGCTGAGACAAGCAAGCTCATTATATAATAATGGAAATGTTATTTCACCATATGAAAATTAAATGCAATTAATATCTCCAACATTATAGGCATGTATGATATGTATTTGTGTATTTGCTTATGTATTAAATATATATTATATGTTGTGATATGTATTTTATATATTTTCAAAGTACATATTATATGTGCATAATATATTTACGTATTTTTTAATTTATGTATTTATAAATAAGTATATATTTATATAATTATACCCAAATATTCAAATATACAGAGCAGGTACTCATCAAACTAAAGTGAAAGATGTTGGGTTCAATAATTAGGGAGAGTTTGACACTCCAACTTTAGCAATAAACATTTCCCACAGAGAGAAAATCAACTAGGAAGCGATTGAAGGAAATTGCAAATAAGACCAACTATACTTAAAGACATCTACAGAATATTCCATAAAATAACTGAAAAACGCAGATTTTTCTCATCACGACACGAGTCATTCTTTGAGATCATATGAAGGTCATAAAACAGACATTCACAGATGAAAATTAAAGAAATATTTCTGAGAAACCTCCCCACTGATTTTCACAGTGGTTGTGCTGGTCTACACTTGCACTAACACTGGAGATGTTCAAAAGGGAAAGGGAATTATGGAGGGGAAGTGAGAAACGAAGGAAAGAAAAAAATGAGAAAAGAAGGAAAAAATGGAAACAAGTCTTTGTAAATAAGGAGGGGAAAAGAGGTTGAAGGGAGGAGAGGAATGAGGAATAAAAGAGGAATCAAAATCTATTATGTACAGATACAAATTCCTTATGATGAATATGATTATTATGTATATATAAACTATACTGATAAACTTAATTAAAAATAAATAAAAATTTGAAAAACATTTTAAAATAAAATAAAAGAGATTTTACTGAGGAAATTTTATGACTAAAGTCCAATGGAAGTAGCAATCTATAACAAGAAAAATATTGGAAGAGTGTAAAGGCATGGAAATTAAACAACTTTCTTGTAAATACCCTGTGAAACAAGGAAAAAAATAAAAATGAAATTTAATATAATTTTAAAAGCAGTTAAAGTGCTATAAAACATACCAAAATATAGTGAATATGGTAAATCAACAGAAGCAAGTTTATAGAGATCAAGACACACATCCGAGAAAAGAGAAAGACCCCAGATATATAACCCACAACTGCATCTCCAGGATAATGGAAAATGGAAACAAAATTAAGAGAATTAAATGAATAAGAAATTAAGAGAAACAATAAGTGAGATTGAGGAAAAAAATACAAAAGTTCAATGAAATCAAAAGCTAACACATAACACATAAATCCTTACCGAAAATAAGGGAGACAGTACACAATTATACGTATTCAGAGATGAAAGGAAATTCTTGACCCATTGTTCCAGTGGCATACAAATTATTATTAGAAAATTCATGATGAATTTTGTGCTAATGAACTTGGTAATTGAGAAAACATGTACAAATTCCTGTGTACAAACACTTCACAAAGATCAAATTATGAATAATAAATAGAACATCTTAGCAGACCCACATCAAGTTACAAAACCAAATCAGTAATAGAAAAATTTCCTCATACTTGACCCCCTGGACTGAATGAATTCACTCCTGAATTCTATCAATATTGAAAGAGGAAAATAACAGCAATTTCCATGAAGTTATTCAAAAATTGGAAGGAAGTCTTCTAAACACAGTTATGTAAAAATTTGATAAAAATTCAGTAGCAACAAAAATAAATTACCAGCCAATATCTATGATGAATATAGACACAAAAAATAATCAGTATAATACCAAGAAAAACTGAACCTAACACATCATTAGAAAGGTTGTTCACCATGATCAAGTGAGATTTGTAGGCAAGATTTAAAGATGTTTTCCTAGATGCAAATTAATAAATGGGACATATCATAGTGATGGAATGGTAGACACAAGCATCATCCCAATTCATGGAGAAAAGGTAGTTCATAAAATTAAGCAATAATTTATGAACAAATTAGTTGCACCTGAAAAGTACCTTAGCACACACCATAGCAAAGGTTTTTATAATAAGCTAAAAACTATAAGGATATTAAATGGAGAAAGCATTCACACTTTGAATCTAATATCCACATCAAGAAAAAGAAGCTCACTTACACCACAACTACTCAGGATACTGCTGGAATTCCTGGGCATAGTATTCAGGGGAAAGAAAGATATAAAATTAATGGAAATTAGCTGGAAATTTTATTGTTTTCTATAGGAATCACATTATCTACTGAAAAAATTCAGAAAAATCTCAAGCAATCTACTGGAATTAACGCACACATTCAGCAAGCTGCACAATACAAAATCAGCATGGAACATTAGTAGCACTGTGATTACCAGTAGAAAGTTAACTAGAAATCAAGAAGACAATTCCATTAGCAATAGCCAAGATACTAAATACCCAAGAATATACTAAGTGAAATAGAAAAAGAAAGAAAGGGGAAATCCATGCCATATACATGAATTTGAAGTATCAGTATTGTTAAAATGTCTACAACATACTGTCCAAAGTGATCTATTGATTTAATGCAGTCCATACAAAAAATTCAAATGCTAATCTTCAGGAAAGAAGAAAACATATGTTAGCACATATATGGAATTACACACACACACACACACACCCTAGACAAAGTGATTGTGAGAAAAATAGTACAAGTCAGGAAGTATACTACTTGACTTCAAGATATTTTACAGATGTGCAAAGTGAAAATGTACACAAAAATTTCAATGTACATCTACACATAAGTAATGTTTCACAAAAGCACTAAAAAGGAAAAGGATGGTCTTTTCAGTGAGGGGTATTGAGAAATTTAAATATCTATTTGAAGGAAAATCATTACCTGTTAACACTTATAGATATCAACACAGAATACTACAAGAAAACAAAAAGCAAATGGTTTAGGATATGGTATGAAAATTTAGTCATAAAGATAAAAGCAGAAAAACTAAAAGCAAATACAAATATATTGGATTACAAAAAACTAGAAAAAACATTTTTTCTAGAAACACTTAGGGATGTATAGAATGGCCCAAAATATTTGGTATGTACACAATGGGTGACAGGTTGAAATTCACAATATACAAGAAATTCCTAAAATTTAATATCAAAACAGAATCCAATTTAAAAATGGACAACGGATCTAATTGTTGAGTTGAGTCAGATATGACTCCAAAAGGGAGATGAAAACGGACAGTGGTTAAAATGAAAAAATGTTCTGCCTGGCTAATCATGTGTGGCATGAAATCAAAACCAAAACACAGTAGTACCTCACCCCTTAAAAATGCATGCAATCAGAAAGAGAGACAGTGGTAAATATTTTCAAGGATGTGAAGATAAAGAGATCTAGCACATCACCATTGGGAATATACATTCGTGCAGCCATTGTGAAAACTAGCATGAGAGTTTCTGAAAATATTAAACCATCTAATTCAGAAATTACCATGGCTGGGTATACATCTGTAGGAACCGAATCTATGCATTGAGGAAATATTTCCATTCTTGTGTTTGTTGTAAAACTATCCACAATAACAAAGATTTGCAGATAGCCTAAGTGTGCATCAGTGGATGAAAAAGTAAAGAATACATGGTGCATTTTTCAGCCAAGAAAAAGAAGGAAATCTTGCAATGTGGACACCATCATTTGGGAGCGTAAAGCAGTATGTTAAGTGAAATAAATCAGTCACATAATGATGTGTGTGATCTGATCTCAATCATGTGGAATCCAAAAGTGTTGACCTCCTATGAGTTGGAATTAGGCTAATAATTATCAGAGAGCAAGGACTACAGTGGATCAGGATAGAGGAAATAAAGGGGAAAAGCTGATCAATGCATCCTAATTTACATTTGAGTAAAACAAAGAAGCCCTAAAGTTCCTATTGGTTAGCATTTGACTCATGATAATATTTATGTATCTTCTGCCTTAAAAAAATGTAGAAGAAAATACCTGATAGTTCTTCCCACAAACAATTGATAAGTACTTGGATAGAAAACAGGTTTAACTGATGTAAAATTTTTGCATACTCTATACACATATCAAGCACTGCATGGTAATTTATTAAAATGCACAGATCTTATTGCTTTCATATCAGTTAAATATTTTTTGATTTAAAAATTAAAATAAAACAAAGATTATTTTTAAAGATTGTTTTCTGTCTGTGTATCAATTTTGATGTAGATCAGTTATCCCAGTTCAAATTTTTAAAAATTTCACGTTTTGGTTCAGTTACAGGTCTGTGTTCTAGAGCTTTGATTAATTCTGTAGGCACGGTTTTTTGTTTGACTTTCTTTCTGAGATCAAAATCAGTGATCTCCAATCTTTCTAGAGTTTCACGGAACCTGTTTTTCCATGAGTCTTGGATGTGGAGGGGTGGGGTGTGGAAGAACAATTCGGGATACATCAAATGACCATGCATCGTAGACTCCTTGCATACGAGTTTAAAGATACATCCTTTTAAGTGATGAGTATCAGCAGATGTAAAAGAGCTACCACTTGATATCTTCTCCATCCCAATTATGGCTATAGATCTAGAAGAGCATTTTCCAGAGAAGGAAGTTACAAAAGAATAATTTGAATTGGCTTTTTCGTTATATCCAGTGTCATTTTTGGTTTCTTATGGGACATAGGAAAGTCCATGGACAGGGACACTGCAGATAACCCAGAATCCCTTCAGTCTTCCTCCTCAGATGAGAGATGAAGGTCTTGCCTAGATCTTCCCTCTGGCAACCAAGACTGCCAGCATCTACTGCTGACTCAGGCATGCTTGTCACCTGGACCAGGCCTGAATATCTTCTGGGCATGGTCCGCACCTAGTGTCCAGAGTTCCTGCAGGCTAAGCAAGGACTTTGTCCTGAATGGCAAACTGGCCATTCGGTTTGCTCTTGGAAGACTTGGACATACTTAAATGCTGAGGGTGACCATTGTACACAGTGACAGCTGTAATTTTGTCACCCCCTTTTTCCTCTGGGAGCCCCCCCAATCTGAGACGGCAGTGTCACTGAGATGAGGTCAACAGTGATAGCAATTCTCTCTTCTTTAGAGGCTGTTTTAAATACCATAGTCCTTGGGTTGTTCCAGAGATA
The DNA here is from genome assembly GCA_004365215.1 of Cuniculus paca. NCBI lineage: Eukaryota > Metazoa > Chordata > Mammalia > Rodentia > Cuniculidae > Cuniculus > Cuniculus paca. The sequence goes on from RJWT010018279.1 coordinate 8,020, forward strand.
AAAAGCCAGGGAACTCTGGAACCCACGGATTTCACAGCACTTTCATTGCCTTTTGTACAATAAGATCTAACTGGAGAATAGTAACTTTTTTCACTTGCTTAGCTCTGGTTTTCTTCCCCTTTATTTTTTTTATTTTTTATTTTAAAGAGAGGGGTTAAAAAAACACAGACAAGAAAAACAAGAGGCAAAACAGACAAACAACAACAACAAAACCCTCTAAAACAGTAACAATATAGGCTTTCAAAACAAGATGATAGGAATTTAATAATGGTTGTATTATTGCAGATTGTTATCTTCAAAAGAGTTGCTTAGATTACTAGGTATAGACATGCAAAATTGATGTAATCTTATGAGTATTAACTGTTTTATTCCAAGAACTAATACAATCAGTAGTACAATCATCTTAGCTATCTTAAGTGTATATATCCAAATTTATATCTTTTTCCTTTTCCTTTCTTGTCTCCTTTTTCCTATCCCAGTCATTTTTTCCCTTTGAGCAGTTTCTCTTTCACAATATCTACTGTAGATTTTGAATCTTATTTACTCTTTCATTTTCTTACACTAGGGAGATGATATGGTGTTTACACATGTGAGTCTTATTTATTTCACTTACAAGTATGGTCTCCAGCTGGGCGTGGTGGCTCACGCCTGTAATCCCAGCACTCGGGAGGCTGAGACAGGCGGATCGTTGTGAGTTCAAGACCAGCCTGGGCTACAAAGTGAGCTCAAGACCAGCCTGAACGGCATAGTGAGACCCTGTCTCAAAAACAGGGCTGGGAGTCTAGCTCAGCGGTCTAAGCGCCTGCCCAGCAAGCTCAAGGTCGTGAGTTCAATCCCCGGTGCCGCAAAAAAAAAAAAAAAAAAAAACAAGTATCGTCTCCAATTGCATCCATTTACCCATAAAAGTCTTGATGCAATCCTTCTTCATAGCTGAGTAGTACTCCATTGCATAAAAATACCACATCTTTTCTATCCATTCCTCAGTTGACGGACACTTGTTTCCAAGATTCAGCTCCCCTTTAAACTTTAAATCGATGTCAAAGTGTCATGTTCCTCATTGGTCCTGGTCAGTTCTTTAGAGTGAGTAGCAAGAGGCTATCAACAACCACTGGACAACCCAACATCCACTACCACTGTTACTCATCACTGGATTTTTTTTTTTCGTCACTGGGCATCAAACTCACAACCTTGCATTTGCCAGGCAGGCACTTAGGCCACTGAGCTAAATCCCTAGCCCATCACTGGATTTTATCCTCTTCATTTGTATTCTTCCACGGAATGGAGAGAGGAAGTATTGTGAAGAGGGAGGTTAGCAGTGTCATTATTATATTATTTATTATTATTATTATTATTATTATTATTGGTACCAGGAATCAAACTTAGGACCTCGAGCTGATGAGGCAGACGCTGTGCCACTGAGCTATATCCCCAGCCCCGTTGTTACTGATAATAGGAAATAGTCTTTGATACTCTTAAAATATCATCCATTTTAGAGTAATTTTATTGCAGAAAAATTTCCAAGCTCCTGCTGTAGTCAGGGTTTGCAAGGGAAAAGACTTACGACAGGACACATAATTTATAGAATTGTTCTGTAATGATCACTCAAAGAGTCAAGGGCAGAAGAGTGCAAGAGATCCATCCACACGAGACCCAAAGAATCCAGCTGAAGCCCTGGATCCCACGGCAATGTCCTGCATGAGTCCAGCTGAAGAACTAGAGGCCATGGCATGTCTGTAATGAGTCCAGCTGGAGGCCCAGAGCCCGTGACAATGTCTCAAGCAAGTCTATATCAAGGATCTGTACTGGGAAGGCCCAAGGGTCAGTGGTGGAAGCTAGAAAGTCTGTGCTAGTGGGATGAAGGATCTGTGCCAGTAGGTTGAGGGGTCTGCACTGGAGCCAGGAAGCAATGCTCAAAGTAAAGACCAGGGCTTCCCCAAAATGTACCACAGCCATCCTCAGCATCCACAGGTACCCGAGCTCCTCTGTGGATGAAAGCAGCTGAGTTCACATCAGGAAAACCAGCATGGCAAGCTTCTCCAGGAGGATCAACAGCTCCATCTTCCCCTCCAGGTCTCCTTTTATGCTGTTGGCAACAATCCTCAGCTGGGCCCTCCACACTCAGCACCACACTGACTCAGTTCAGCTGGGTGTCACAAGTTGACCCCTAGTTCATCCACCACAACTGTTGAAAACGTGTTCAATTCCTACTACGGTGCTCAAGTGTATCCTCAGATTTGAAGGTTAGGGTTAAATGGTGAAGGTGTCTGTGTGATTCAATCATTGGACCTTTCTCCCTGTTTCCTATTTCCCATCCTTTATTTTGTATTTTTCTTATATGTTATGTTATTCCTATAAGGGAAACCGTGTGATCGATGATGAGCCTTCATGCCTCATTTACTTTACTTAAAAGTTTGGCCTCAACATATACACATTTTTATCCAAAGACAACATGAAGTTTATCCTTCTGCATGGCAGAGTAGTTTTCTTATTCCATTCATCTATGGATCGACACGAATCCTGTTTTTCTTTGCTTGCTTTATCTTTTTGAAACAGGGTCTCACTATGCAGTTCAGGCTAGCCTAGACTTTGTAGCCCAGGCTGGTCTCGAACTTGCAATGATCCTCCTGCCTCAGCCTCCCAAGGGCTGGGATGACAGGCATGTGCCACCATGCCCGGCTTGACACACATTCTCATTTTAAGATTTAGCTATTATGAGTTGTACTGCTACAAACATGATATGCATGTATCACTGTGGTATGAAATAATTATGAAAATTCTTTCTAAATTTAGAAAACTTTCTAATGCTTGAGGGTTATATGAAATGATGGTCGTGGAGGAAGTGTCAGATATCATTCCTAGTAAAAGAAAGAAAGGAAGGAAGACTGAAAGAAAATATACAGAGAGAGAAAGGAGGAAATAAAAAGAGAAAGAAGAGAGGAAGAAAGGAAAGAGAGAAAAAGAGAGAAAGAGAGAGAGAGAGAGAAAGAAAGAAAGAAAGAAAGAAAGAAAGAAAGAAAGAAATGAGGGAAAGAAATAAGGAATGAAGGAAGATGAAAAAGAACTGAGATCAAAGAATGACTTTTGAAAGATCGCAAATTGATATGTTCCTATTTGTGTACACATGTGTATTTTATACTGTCTATACATGCTTATTTCTCTTTGTGAGTCCTTACTTGAAACTAAATGAAGAGGATCTATGTGTGGGCAAACTTCTGTAGACAGTGGGGGGGGGTAAAAATGATTAAAATACTTTCTATACATGTGCTGATTCCCTACAATGAATGTCATTTGCATGTATTCTAATGCTGTACTGATTTAACAAACTAAAAGAGAATGAGAAGAGAGAAAATAACCACGAAAACATTCTAACCAATTTTACACAGTTTGAGCCTCATTTTAAAACAATGAGCATATTCATGCAGTATTCTGTGTCTAAAATTCAAAATAACTCAAAATACTATCTAAATGTAATGTACATTTACCCGATGCCAAAATATTTGATTTTATAGAAAAAATTATAATACATTCTAATGCTGCTCTGGGAAGTTATTTTCTTTAAATATTTGGACAATGTAACTAGAAAACAACTATAGAGTATAAATATTCAGCATTTTTCATGACATCACTTCATTTGTAAACTTTCTACAGTAACAAATTTTGAGTATGAGTTAGCTTTTAATATGCTATATGTTTAATATGATGTATTTAAAGGAAAGCTCAAAAAATTTCATTATAATAATGTTTAGATGGATTGGCAACATTCCTGAAAATTAGAAAAACTGATATTTTTGAGCTGGTTTTAGAGAGTAAAGACCACGTTTCTTCAATGGTTTATAGATGAAATATTGTGTAATACTTAAATGGTGTAATATTTTAATCATGTTTATTGTAGTATTGAAACAGTGCATTCAATAACAAATGATTGTAAACATGTCTTTCACATAACACGCGAAAAAAATACAAGGACAATATTTTGCAATTTAAAGTAGCTTTATCAAGTTCTCCTTGGTAGGGAAACATAGCAAATATATCTTTTGAGAATGGCTCTCAGATATGATTAACAGTAATAAGTTGCACTGAGACCAAAGGCATTGTTTGATTTATCTTGAATTTTCATTATACTACAGAAGCCTGGAAGTTTCTTTAGCTTTTCCATAGTCACATTAGTAATCAGTAGAAGAATTTCTTCTGGAACCCAGGCATCTAGTTATGTGGGGTCAAAGCAAGGCTTCCCATGGTGTGGGTCATCCATCCATCCATCCAACAAGACCACTCGCTCACCATCTGAAACATCAGTATTATCCTCTGTCTTGTTCTGGTGATGTTGTGACTTTGACGTGTTTCAGCCAATGTTAAAATTAAACAAAAGAGTATTCCTCAGCCATCCTTCCAGGCAGGTGTAAGTGACTTGAGACAATTAAACAGTTATAATGCATTAGAGGGACTCAAAATAGTAACTGATTTTTCCCTGGTACTCCTTTTGTGTCTTCTTTGCACTGTAGGTTTCTGATTCTATTATAGGTTTGCTCAAACGGGGTGGTTACCGATTCTTTGTAGTGGGTGCAGACTTCCTATGCTCTTTGGAAGTCAGGATGATCCATTGGACGGTACACACCCCATGCCCTTATCTGACACCCCCATTTAGAGAGAGAGGGGTGTCTGCATCATCCTCCAGGTAGCCCCTGGTGAGGTGTGGAAGAAACAAGCCCCCATCACAGCAAAGACTGCTTTTCTTTGTGATGTGCAGTGACGCATAATTCCACTGTCACTTCTCAGTGGTAGAAATCATTCTGAATTCCCTGTGTATTCTTTGCCTTTCCCAGAGAGAGACTTCCCTAAGGCCTTCTTCAACTCCTGTTAATACAGGTGACAGCGATGTCGGAGGAATCTTATAAACGATAGGCAGCCCAATGGTAATAGGGAACCATAGGGACTTGCATTGAAAGCTGAAATTTTATGTTTACACTTTCTATTCAGATTTGAAGGTCGCAAATCCATTATTAATACCTCGGTCTTAAAGATCACCACGTTCAACTTTATTATTCCACCTGCTAATACTGCCTTTTGGGTTTGATGTTATGACCTACTTTTGGACTCATTATCAATGTGTTATCTGATGAAAATGGCAAAACCCCATTGTGTAGTTGATGAATCCATTGCCGATTTGCAGTTGGATTTTAAAGTGATAATCCCACTCAATTCCAGACCATGTATTCCATCGTGAAGATCCACTCAAATTATTTCCCTGGATCTAACCTGCTACCACGTGAAATTTCTAGGATTGATAATGATGTAATTTTCTTATTCCTCTACAGTACCTATATCCATGCTGCATTCCACAGGATAAACACCCAACTAATGTTTTACATATATAAAATCTTCCAAAGCAGATTTTCACCTTTGGTTTCTCCACAGCACTTGTGGTAAATATCTTGAAAAAATGTTGTGCCTAACCCCACTGTAAACCCCATTGAAAATGAAACATTCCCTGGACTCAAAATGATCTTTAATATAACTAAGTCCATCCATAATCTACTAGGTCTCTCTTGTGTTATTATTATTATTATTATTATTTGTCTTTTTTTGAGACAGAGTTTCACTATGCTGTTTAGGCTGGACTTGAACTCACTTGTAGCCCAGGCTGGACTTGAACTCACAACAGTCCTCCTGCCTCAGCCTCCCAAGTGCTGGAATTACACACGTGTGCTACCACATCTGGCTTCTTTCTTCGATTTGTGACTTAGTGTTATAAATTTCACTTTTGTGCCTGAAACATTTCTCTCTTCTGTGAGAGGCGTATGTGTTCAGTTATCCATCGTTATTTGCTGTTTTATAGCAGCACTCTTAAGCCCAGGAAGACACCAAGAAACCGTCCCACCCGACAGTTCCTAATCACCATTGCTGCACAACCATACAGTAGAATCATGAAGCTTTAATGCAATGGAGATGTGAAATGCGTGTAACTGTGAAACACTCTAAGGTCCTCAGCCCCTCAAATGCATTACAACTCCTGAAGATCCTGCGGGGCGGGAAAGAATAGATGTGGAAAGAAGGGTGTGTGACTTTTACATTTCTCAGGCCCCAAGGGACATGCCTATTGGATACACTGAGTGAAACAAGAGGAGAAGACGGTGTTTACACTGCAAAAAGTGAGTGCTTGGTTTTGTAGAATGACAGACTGATTCAAAGGAAGAGCTGTGTGTGCTGATTCAAAGCCACAACCTGTGTTCCCCTATTGAGGTGTCTGAGTTCCAAGAAAATTGGTAATCAGGAAAACTCACTGAAGTTCTGTGCAATGCCAGTGTCTTTGCTAATTTTTTTTTTTGAGCAGAATATATTTATTGAGAGAAAAAAAAGCTTCTGTTGAGGGACAGAAGTGGTCCGGAGAGGGTTGCCAAAGACTCTGGCTTTTCTAGGGACTTTTTATAGAGTAAAAGCATGAGGTGAGATGGGTCCAAGATGGGGAAAACCTGGGAATTCACAAGGCAGATGGGCATGAGGTGGGACAGAACTATGGTCAACCAATAAGATTAATTGTTCAGGTAAAATTGACCAAATCAGGGACAAATGGGGACACGAGTCAGGTAGTACGCGAGCATTCTTATAGAACTGTGACTCCCTGTAGGGGGTTGGGATGGTGACTCCTGGCTTCCTCAAGGTGATCCATATCTATTTAGAATATCAATCCCTGATGTTTATCCTTAGGGTGCGAGTGTATTTGTTTTGCCTTTTGTCTTGAGATCTGGCCCATGAAAGAGCTGTCCACCTCCTTCAAGGTTGCAAGGTAGCTGGCCTTCTGCACTGGCTCCTTCGAGGGCCCAGCCCTATCTGACTGCCTGCAGTATTTCTACTGACTCAGCTGCCTGTGACATCATTACATGCACTAGAAATGTCTGGCTTCGTGTTGGTGATCACATTTCTCTAACTGGACATATACAGTGTAGAAAATATGAAGCATTGAAAGATAGAGCTACAGTTCAATGCACACACAGACATATGGATTTTAGCTCCTGTTATAGCTAATGGAACCAGATAGAGTAGAATGAAGAACTTGTGCACATAATCCCCCCCCCACACACACACTCACACACACTCACACACTTGCGCATAGGCATGGCCAAGGTTGACCCTGAGATCACCCTACCCTTGGTATCTTGGAGATGGTCGGCACAAACAGGCTGAATGATAGACAAGCAGAAAAACCTTCATCATATTGAATCTTTGCTTCTTGCTTCTGCAGGAGCTCAGAACAACTGAGATGCTGGAGAGAATTTGAATTCATGACACTTTTAGAGTATTTCTCCTTTGACATCACATTTACTGAACCAAGTTTTCTACCTCTGAATTTCTCGTTTCCATCTCGTTGCGTCCCCTCGGTTGTGTGGGGCTGTATCTGATGCTGTTTTATTTTCTTAATGAAATTAGTAGCCGTGAAGCTTAAATTGAGGTAGGAGATGAAATTAAGATGTGAGAGAACAAACCACATTCAATGCTTCAAGGGTTGCACTATTTATTTTTATCGGTTCTTGACGTCTGAAGTGGGGGTGAATTCCAAGATCCGTATCCTCAACTCCGGGATTATATCACTAACAGGTAAAAAGTCACCTTCAAATTATCTTGCAAAAGTAGTAATGCTGCCTTCCAATTTTACAAAACCTGACTTCATGTATCCTTATCATGAATACAGGCTCTCAAAGTGATGTGTAGTAGACGCTACACTGAGATCTGATAGCACATTTCAAGAGAACTCATTCTTATGGCTTATTCTATTTAGGAATCTCGCCCAAGGCCACTAGCACTGATGATTTTTGCCCCTTGTGTGACTCCCAGTACTGCATGAATTGGTTCGAAGTACTCATCCGTGAGCATCCTTGTGAGGTATTGTCAAAGCTAGAGCGAATGCTACCACCCAAAGCCATCTAGTGGAAAGGCAGACTGGTAAAACAGTTGCGTGTGTCTGCATCTACTTTAGCCACCCAGTCAGGCATCCTGCAGTTCCCAGATCTTCCCCAAGGTCACAATGACCCTGAGTGTTCAATGTTTTGAATCCATTCAGGACACTGAGACAGGAAAGAGAACTGAACCAAAGACACGCTCTAAAGAGGAATTCCGGAACCACTGCTGAAACTGGGATAAGGGTCATCAAAGTAATGGGGAGAATTCTAAGTGGAATTCATGGCAATGTTTTTTATTATTATTTTTTTTCTGTAGCGTGCTTTTAATAGAAATGTTACGATATTCACAGTGAGTTTGAGGAAAAGCCAGAATCACACCGAGACAGAGCTAGAGAGTCAAATAGATGAGGACACACCCTAACGTTTTCATGAGCCCGTCTTTCGATTGGATGCTACTCAGCAGCTACACTCACTAAATTTTTGATCACACCAACCAAAGGGACTCTGAAAGGAAAGTTCCAGAACTGCTTTACAAAGACTCAAGGGCAATTAGATAAAAGTGTTCAAAGCGAGTGGGAGTTATTTTGAAGAGAGTTTCTGGTAATGTCCCTTTTCCTGTGATAAATTTGTCTTTGTTTAAACAGGTACTATGAGGGCTGGGGATCTAGCTCAGTGGTCTAAGCACCTGCCCAGCAAGTGCAAGGTCCTGAGTTCAATCCCTGGTGCTGCAAAAAAAAAATAATAATAATAAATAAATGAAAAAAACAGGTACTGTGTCTTTTAATGGCAGCAAACCCAAGTAAATCCCAAAATCTCAGTGTGTCCCAGTAAACTTCAGGAAATTTCCTTGAGGACACATTGCATGCATTACTTGTATACAGTGAGTTAATGTCCAAGGTGAAAAATTACTTTATTGAGTAATTTCATATTTTTAAGCATTGTAGAGTTGTTTATCAGGGGAGGGAATTTTCTAAACATCTAAAAACAACAAGCTTGTCTAGCTAGTTAATGCAACTGCTTGTGCCATTCCACAGAAGCGTGATTCAAAAGTACCTGTCACCTACATGAGACATTTTATTTATTTAGGTAGAATATTAGGCATTCAGTGCCAGAAAACAAAGCTCTTATTTTAAATATCTTCTGCCTCTGTTTCATTAATCAAATTAGTATCCATTGACGATTTAGATTTTGGGGGGTGGAGTGGTACCAGGAATCCAACTCAGGACCTTGTGTTTGCCAGGCAGATGCTGTGCCACTGAGCTATATCCCTGGCCCAGGAGTTAGATTTTATGAATTTTTGTTTAATTGAGTGCCCCTGCACAGCCGTTCCTGAGAGTGACATTATTTAAAATGTACTTTGTGTAACTCAGCAAATGACAGCAAGTGTAACCCAGGGGAGATCGTGACCACCATACTCAGGGTACCCCAAAATACATGCAGATAAATCATAGTATACCTACATTTCCCACATACATAAATATCAGAATGAAAGTGCAATTTTTGAAACAACTGCTGAATGGTAAATCTGACACAGCCTTATATATTTGTGTGCACGCCTGTATCACATGTGGTGTGCACTTGTGTGTTTCTGTTTGTGAGTATTTTTTTTTTTACCTGATACCAGATAAAGAAGTTTTGGAATCGAATGTACCAGGATGGTTTGATAAAGAGGCAAAGGAGAAGTAAAACTGACTCAGATGTAACATACATATGTAGCAATTCCCTGTGATGAATTTAATTGTTGAGTATGAAATATATATACATATTTATTTAAAAAAGAAAGAAAAATAAATAAATAAATAGGAAACTAGGCAACTGAACAAGAATGGTTAAAAGAACCGCAAAATATTAAAACGAAATTGTACATAATTGAGGCCTCATTTTTCACAAACAAGGGCAATAATACATGATTCTGTGTCTACAACTAAGTAAAACTCAAATCAAATTTCATAGCACTTTTTGACAATAATTAATCAAATGGTACATTTTATGAAAAAAAGTTAATAAAAAATAGTTCTCTAATTTTGATCTGGGAAGTTAGTTCATTTAAATATCTGGAAAGTGAAACTAAAATATTGCTATGCAGCATAGATGTCCAGAATTTTATTAACATCATTCACCTATTTTTGCCCATTTTCTACAGAGACAGAAAGTGATGTTTTTGGATGCTGCAAACTTAAGCTCGGTGTGATTTATTTATGTGCACATGCATACAACCATGTTGCCGCACTGGGTGGAAAACTGGTATTCCTGACAAACGAAGGTCACACATTCTCAGTGTGGTTTCAGTTGATGGAAATTCATCTCCTACACCACCCTATGTCCATAAAATCCACCTCCCCATTCCCCATATTACAGTATTCTACACACAACCCATTTTTGTGTATTTTCCTTCTTACCATGGAACATAAGAAAATGAACCCACATTTCTTGATTGGTTCGTCTGTGAAATATCTTTCAACATTTAAATGTTTCTGCAATGAATAGAAGTTGTAATCATGTCTGTCAGATTAAAAACAAAAGAGTTTTGGAAGTGTTTTTAAAATTGTGACATTTTCATTTGAACATGGTTTAGTACATAATGCATGCATTCCTTTTGAGAAGTTGATACATGCACGCAGTATTTCATAATTCCTTCTCTCAACCACCTTCATTCCCCTCTGTTCCCTTCCCACAAGTTGATTCCCTTCAAATTAGAGAAAGATCTATCACTCTACTTCCTGTTATGTATCTTTTATGTTGTTCTTTATTTATACTTTGAGTTTCTCATATAAGATAATCCATTTGATATTTAAGCTTGTGTGTCTGATTTATTTCCCTTAATATTATGGTCTCAAATGAAGCAATTTTTCTCCAAATACCTCAACTTTGTCTTTACATATGGCAGAGTAGTTATGTGTTGTGTATAAACACAACAGTTCCTTTACCCATTCATTCGTTTTCTTTATCCATTCATACATTTATCAATTCACATTTTTTGTCCATTCATAGGTTTTCTTTTCCATTCAACCATTTCCTTCATCG
>RJWT010018280.1:0-18934 GCA_004365215.1 Cuniculus paca
ATATTAGTAGATGAGAACTTATACTGTAGAAAAGAATCCATTTGGCAATTTGTACTTAAATTTGACTTTAGAAATGGAAAAAAGAGTACAGTACTGAATAATAGCGCCCATATTTTGCAGAAATGAGGTGAATACCCAAATCTGAATGAAATACTATGCAAATTTCACGTCAAAATTCACTCACGTACGCTAGTTTGAATCGCAAGAGCTGGGATGCTTTTTTTAAAAAATCTATTTACGAAGCGTCTATTCCATGTCTAACTCATTAATTACAAATATGAGTCCTGTTACCCCTGAAGAACACTCTCAAAAGAAGACAATAGGTGGGTGATTTTTTTCTTCTGGGTTTAGTTTTTGTTTCATGTGACCATGTCTTTTATGCCAGAAATACGCACTATGGAAAGGGGTCGTGGCCAGGATTTTTCGGGAAATGATGTACCTAGTTTAACTTTAAAAGTTAGCTAGTCTTAAACCTGAAATAACAACAACTTCTTCAAAATAATTCTACCACCTATCTCATGAGAGATCATTATTCTAGAACTGAATAGTTCCAATTTCAAAATTTTCATCTAAAATAAGACTATATTTTAGCATGATTTTACACATAAAGAAAATTTTGAGGCCAAAAAAGTAGAAGGTATGTGATGTTAAATTAAGATCATTGCATGAAGTTGAGTATTTTTGTTATCATTTCAAGCTCCCTTCATTCTTTTTATTTCTACTTGTTTTATCATGATCAAACTTTCTTTCAGGTAAGTTTGGTCTGGGAAAATTCCAGGACAAGCAGCATTTATTCCAAATTTAATTCTTCCCATATGAGCATTTACCTAATATTTCTTTTTAACTGCAACTTTTGCTTGTAACTGCTTCTAATTTTAATTTATGAAACATGCTTGACTGAACAAATAATAGTTTAAAGTGATTTTAAATATTTTCTATGTTTGCTATCAAAAGATTTAACTTAGTTGAAGCTTCTTTTGCATGATTAAAATCTTTAACTTCCATCTGTGCATTAAAAAAAGTAAGAGTCATTAAGGAACAAGAAGTGGACAAAACAGAGAGATTGGCAGTTTCAAGGTTCAAGGTTACAGTTTAATGGGGAAGACAAAAAATTTTAATATCTCACAGAGATCTGTGTAGGTTAAGTGAGGGTAACAAGCAAGGAGCACTTTGATGATCTCAATTCTGATTCAAAATTGCATAATATTGTACAAAACATAGATAACCATATAAGACCAAGGTAAAAAATATACTTGCTGTATTCTACCAATCTTGGTTATTCCTTAAAACCAAATAAAGTATAAACATATTCCCTCCCCCTTCTTCTGTCCCTATTCTGAAACATAGGCAAGAACAACTTGCCTTAGATTTCAAGGCCATCTACTCCTTTCCCCTGAAGTTGGAATTCACCTTGCTGCTGAGCTGAGGAGATATTTAATGTGCATGCAGTCACCACCTCCCCTCTCGAGCTTTCAGTGTTGCTGACACCTTCTCCTGTACTCACAGGGCTTATGTGACTAATGCAGATACTCATAGAGTCCTCACAGAGTAAGACAGTCCACATTCACCAGATTATTCTTCAAGTCAGTTACTCAGGCTCCAAAACTCTACTTGTTGCCTTACCCAAAGTTGTCAGAAATTTAAATGCAACTCTTTTCAGTTTTTATATCATTATATAATCATGTTATTAATTATTCAGCAACGTGTGCACAGCATATATGAACAACTGAAAATGAAAATAAAACGCAGCCATACTTTAGTACTTGACTGCTTTGAAACTGGTGGCATTTGGCACTTGATAAATTTTGACACAAAACTTTTGTCCCAGTGCTTATCATTTGTTTGTTACTCAAAGAGCAAGCTAGAAGCACTGTCTAATGACTTTCCACATTTCCCAGCCAAAAGAATCTGTTTGGTGTTCTTTGTTTTTGGTATTCATTATGCCTTCCAGAACCAATTAATGGCAAGTACCAAGCTACACATCTATGTACCAATCACTCAGTGGACGTGTTTGCTAGGTCTGGATTCCATTATTTGATGAACTTTGCTCTGACTACTTTTCTACCCCTCCTCCAAAACCCCAGCTCCCCAAAAAGAACAGTATTTAGGGCGATGGGATAGGCTCACCTAAAGTCTACCTGCCAACTGCTTTGGGCATCAAAGACCCCACAATTTTCTGTCTAGGTGTTTTATATGAATTTTTTGTATGTGATCTAACTGTACCCAGCCAGAGGGTTTCTTCTAATGAAAGTTAAATTGCTGTGGCCGAAAGCAGATGTCGCTTTTAGTCAAAAATTTCATAATGAATGATTTTTATACTGCATTCATTATGCTGGGCACTCAGTGACCAATTCAAAATGCAAACTCTAGCTTTTCACTCTGAAAATGTTCCTTGATGAGTTTGTTGTTTTGCTTTGTTTTTTTAAACAGCATCTTCTCTTTTTTCTATGTTTTACTCTTCTGATTTTCCTGTAACTTGGAAGTCACCATCTGAGTAGATGTTACACTTTTCCTACCTCTTTCGTAACTTAAATTTCTTTCATCTATCTGGAATATCATTTGTTGAATTTTCTTGAATTAGTAAAGCCACAGATTTATTTGGCTTTGTAAAGTGAAGACATATGGTGAAATATATGCTCTTTTCTTCTTGTCAGTCTTCTGGAAAATGCCATTTTCCTTATTGTCATTATTGTCCTTTTAATTGTTTTTACTTTTACTACTTTTTTTAATTTCCAAGAATTTTTTACTTTCATTTTAATAGCATCATATTTTAAAGTCTGAATATTTTTTAAAATATGACTTTTAAAAAATATTGCTAATAATTGTGCTTTTCAGCTTTATTCCACCAATTTGGTGTGTGTTTCAATGTTTCAATCTTCCATAAGAGAAGCTGTGTTCAGAAATCTCATAATCCTTGTCTTCTCTCCCACAAGATGAAGAGGGCAATGAAGAATGTAGATGCCACATTCATGCCACTCACCTCATTCATTTATTTTTCAATAAGCAAATATGTATTGAATTTCTTGTTGCTAGACATGGAATGATCTTCATTTAATGGTCCATCTAAAATAAATAAGAGAATAAAGAAAAGGCAGAAAAAATATTTGTATGGATTCACCAATTAATTCTTGTCTTGGCTACTTTTCTCTCATTGCTGGGACAAAACATCTGACACCCAAAGTGAAGCAAGGAAAGGTTTATTTAGCTTACAGTTTCTGGATATTTCAGTCCACAATCAGCTGGCTCCAAGGCAGCGTGGCATGGCACTGGGGCAACACTTTAAGGCAGCAGCCAGAGCAAAAGAGGGAAACAAGCCTCTTCTCCTTCCTTATATTGTACACAGGCCACCCCACACCTTCAGTGGGTGTGTAGCACTCACAAAATCTCCTCACCCTCCTTTGCACAAGATGAGGATGTTTACAAAGTAAGAACTCTGGCTCCCTGCTGAGTGTCTCAGTTAAACTTCTAACCTTCTCAAGTTGACACAATGTATCAACCATAACAATTCCACAAAAATTAATTAATCCCAGTGTCATTCTAAGCAAAAGGAACACAGCAGTGAGATAAGCATTATATTTGCCATTACAAATTGTATAACATTAAAAGAACTATTTCCAATTTTAAAATATTTAATAATTAGTATATGCAAAATTCAATGGAAATGTAAAACTGTACAGTTTTGAAATCTGAGAAGACTGATGTATAAATTGATAATTTAAGAATGACTATACAGTGAGAAGTGAAAAATATCCTAGGAGGTGGACACTTTTTGTACAAATAAATGCAGACAAAATGGAAAGAATGTCCTGACCTCTGCTCTTCCCTGGGTCAAAAGATTTTTGTTAAACAGTATCATACTGTCTTATACTTCTATCACACTCTTCACACTTGTAATTATTCATTCTGATCCCTATCTTAGTGATCATTTTTAATATTCTTTAGAACAAGAAAACTACTTTATTACTTTTCTCCACTTCTAACTACAGGGACACTTATGTAAAAGAGGTGCAATAAATAAAAGCTAAATAAAAAAAGCTAATAAAAAAAGTTTAGTAAGTCTCAAAAGGTTGTTTACCAAAATTCATTGATACATGTTGCTTATCATGTTTGTTCAAGCAAACTAGTTAGATAGCTTCCAAAAGCTTTGCAAATCGTAATGTAAATGGCAAGTACTGTCATTGAGAATTATAAGGATCCTTGTTTTACGGATGCCGCAGAACATACAAACACAAATACTCAGAGAATAAGTATGAAAGCAATTAATGTGATATCTCACAATGAATATAATTCACAGAAAAGAAGGTTCTAGCAAGAGAAGGGCAAACCTGGAAGATAGCTGTAATTGTGGAAAGCTGATGGAACAATTAATTTTTCTATGTATGTGTGTTTTATGTTAGAAATTAAAATGAAGAACTAGATAATTCTTGAAGAATACCCTACCCCTCTGCACCTATTAAAACCAAACAAAACAACAAAAACAAACAAGCAAAAATCTTACAGAAAAAGCGACCTACTAATATAATTTTGTTTCAGTAAAAACTACTTTCACCAGTAGCTCATACTTTGTATGATTTATAGTTAAATACTTATGTCATAAGCGCTATTATCACGAGTTAAATTTCCTGATGAGTAGGCATTTTTAACTGCCTACTAATTTAAGAGACTACAATGCTTAACCTTCTAAAAACAACCTAATCAATTTTGGCATGTTTACCAAAGTTTATGGAAATATCTTTGCATTTCATCATCTCTGACCCAACCAAGTAACTACTCAAAAAAAAGTCTGATTCACATATGTGTAAAAAATAGCAATTACATTAAGTAAAATCAAACATATTAACTCTAATGTAAGATAGAGAATATTGAAAGAATTTTCAGACAGTCAAACAAAGAAGCAACTATAATATTTCAGAATATGCTTCTAAATGAGGAGACTAGACAAAACAACATCAAGATTTAAGGGTGAGAGTTGTTGCACCAATCTTTATAAACACATGCTATTTAGAAAACTTGGAGAAGCAACAGGGATCACCATAGAGAAGCAATGGAAACAACTGTGTAGTTTGCAAAGCTAAGATCCACTTTATCCTATAATTAATTGCATTCTCTTCAAAATGATAAAATAATGATCGCAGAGTGCCCAAATAATTGAGTGCTCTTAAATTATGTGGAATAAGATTACATTCTTTGTTCTTTTACCCTCTTCTGAAATTGGTTGTAATGCTTGTAAAAGGAGACTCACTTGACATTTCTAAACATGTAAGCCCTCCATTAACCCAGAAAGTAAGCATGGAATGCAAAGGAAATTCCAACATCTTCACCTCAGTCCTATGCATGCTAAACACTTCTCCTACTGGATCACTTGTAAAATGAGAGGCTCATGAAGTTCACAGCCTATCAGCTTTTTCTCTGTTGCTGGCATATTCAGATATGAAGCTAATTAACCACAGATTTGTAAAATTATTTAAGCTCATAGAAGCTCTCTAGAGATATGTTCCTTAGTATAATTGTGAATTTGCCTCAATTTTGGTACTGGATGAGGAACATTAATTCTCTTCACCCAAGTTAATAAAATAAATTGAGTATTCATTGGTCCAATTTTTATCTGCTGTTAAGTTACATCTTTATTTCCATGGTCTGTAGCTTGCTTTTTTCTATGGTCTGTGCATGACCTAAATATGTGGTTGGAAAAAAATGTATTCTAACCTGACAACTGCTGTTCAAATACACAACATTTTTAAAATACATTTTAATGGCTTTACACTCAACATCCAAGAACTGTTGACATTTGCAGAATTTATAAAATATTTGTCACCTCAAATAAAAGCATCATATTTCTATATCTACTTCAATTTTCCAACCATAGTTAGTATAAAAATTATACAATTTAAGAAACTTAAATATCAAAGCCATTATGTTTAATTATTTTCCAGGCATAAGCAATGTTCCCAGACATGAAAATCTGTCCTTTAAATCTACTAGAAACTGCTGCTAATAAGGAACAGAACGCAGATCATTTCACAAAACTGTGGAATGAGGCTGCACAGATGACAAAAAGTTTCCATGGTATCGTCTTCCATTATTCATTTAATCCATGCTACTTTTCCAAACTGATGACCTAGAGAATTTAAAACTCTAAAAAAACCCCTAATAGCTGGGCATGGTGGCACACGCCTGTAATCCCAGCACTAGGGAGGCTGAGGCAGGACTATCATTGAGAGTTTGAGACCCAGCCTGGGCTACAAAGTGAGCCCAAGGCCAGCCTGAAATGCATAGTGAAACACTGTCTCAAAAAGATTAAAAAAAAAAACACCTAATAATGTTTACTATGTAGTGGTATTTACTAAGTTACACAAAACTTAATCAAAATAGAGTAACCATGCCTTTTTAGTGTAATGTTAGACAATTACATAATTAAGAGAATTTATTTATATTTGACTTTTTTCTTGTATTATTCAGAGATTAAATTCAAGCTACATGTTAACTTACTCATATCTGGTGAAAAAATGGACACTTTTTATTATCATATGGAAAATTAACAATTTATTAATTTATTATCAACTATTTATTGATTTATTTTAATATTTGTTTTCTTCAAAATGGCTATAGACAGCTTCCCTGTATGATTTTGAACTACTTTTATGATTTTTTTTTCTCAAGAATTGATGAATGGACCAAGATCTTTGCAATTGTTTCTTTCTTTAAAAATCACATGGCTAACTTTGAAAATTTGGTTTAGACAATAAAATAAAACGTTTATGCTAGATTTATGGAACTTTTTGTTTTTTACCTTTTCCAAGTCACATTCCTACTTACTGATTGTATGTGTAGTACTTCTTTATTTAATCTGACTTTCCATATCACCACCAAAAAGATAATATCATATAAATAATGCATGTAACACACAGGTCTAACAGCAACAAGTGCAAAATAGACTGAGAAATTACGAATATTTTGATACCTTTAATTCCATGGCTTAAAAGAAACCAGCCCAAATGTCAGCCCTCATGTCCTTTTCAGAAAGTTATCACATTTATATTCTTTTTTTAAAGTTTATTTAAAACTATTAAAGTCTAGTAAATGTTTCCAGCAAAGTAATTTTATGTAATTCCTACACTTAGAAAACTAGTCTTAAACAGATAAGATTAACTTCCAGACAGAAAGTCAATATGGAATTAGAGAACTTTAATAGCACTATGAACCAATTAGTGATAGAAGACATATACAGAATTTTTTACCCAGTAATAACAGCGCATATTGTTCTGAAGTATGTATAGACATTTTTCCAGATGCATTGCATACAGGCAATAAAACAAATTTTATTAAGTTTTGTAAGATTGAAAGTGTGCAAAGTTTCTTTTCTGGTGATAAGGAATAAATCTAGATATCAATAGCAGGATGGAAAATGGAAAATTCACAAATACGTGGACATTAAACAAAATTTGCACAACAGATCAAAAATGAAATAATGAAATTAAAACATACCTGAAGACAGATGAAAATGAAAATACAACATGAAAACTGATAAGATGCACTAGTAGGGAAATTTATAGTTCTAAATATTTTCTTTAGAAAGAAATAAATGTCTTAAAACAAAAGCCTAATTTTGCATCCTAAGAGAATAGAAGAAAGGAAGAAAAGCTAAAGAAAAACTGACAGAAAGACGTCTTGGTTTTCATGGGTCACCTAAAAGTTCATGTATTGAAACCTAATTCTTCAGTGTGCTAGTATCGAGACATAGGGTTAGTAGATTATACTTGGATCATGAGGTGGAACCTTCATGGGTAAATTAAAGTCTTTCTCAAAATAATGAGCTGTAAATTCTTAGAATTCATTATAGCTTATAAGAGCAGGATTTTATGAAAGCAAAATCATCCCTTGTATTCTGCTTTCACATAAACTCACTAACTTTTCTAATTTGTACCTTGAGTTTAATGAAGTAGCATAAAAAATAACAATTGTTTAATAAGAAGGACTAAGAAAAAAAGAAGGCTCAATGAAAATCAAAAATGAAAAAGGGTCATTACTATTATTTCTACATACATAAAATGAATTACTAAAAAGAAAATGGCAGCTATTCCAAAAATTTGATAACATTACATGAAATAGACACATATCTACAAGAAACAGAAAATTTGAGCAGACCTATAACTAAGAAGTTTAAATCAGTAAACAAAAACCTTCCAACAAAGAAAAATCAATGATCAGATACTATTACTGGTCAATTTTTCCAAACATTTAAAGAATTATCACTGACACCTCTCAAACTGTTGTAAAAAATTGAAGCATAAAATTTCCAAGTTCATTCTTTGAGACCACCATTAACCTAATACTAAAGTCTGACATAAAAGCTACAGGAAAAATATTTACAGTCCAATATCCCTGATGAAAAAACAATAAAGTAATAGTAAATCATGTAATGCCACATTAAAAGGATTATAAATTAATGTGTGACTTATCGTTGTTACTTTCCTCTCATTGATGGAACAAAATGCCCAACACCCAAATTTAAAAAGGGAAAAGTTTATCTAGTTCCCAGTTTGTAGAGGTTTCAGTTCATAATCTCCCGTCTCCAAGTCTGGTGGTATGGCAGAGGGGCAACTGTTTATGGCAGTGGAAGATACCAAAAGCAGCAAGACTGGAGGGAGCAAGCACAAGCCTCTTTCTGTCCCTTGTATTATAAACTAAACTACCTGCCCTAGGGCAGGTGAATTCACGCCAGTATTAGACCATGATTCAGTCATAAACTCTAGATTCAGCACCTTCAAAAATCCTGTCCCCCATGATTCCATGAGGTTTTGGATGGGGGACATCCACACACAAACCATAATAAACATTTTAATGCAAGGATTGTTCAACATACAAAATTAACAAATGTAATATATCTTGAGAACAAAGATGGAATAGATGTTTATCTCAACCAGTGCAACAAAAGTACTAGACAAAATAAGATACACTACAACTGTGTGATGAAAACAAAATATTAGGAATAGAAAGGAACTACTACAGCTTAGTAAACTTCACCCAGTTATCATTATATTTAATGGTTAAAAAATAAAAGACCTTTTTCTATAAGACCAGAAACAAAACAAGAATGGTTGCTTTTTCCTCCAATATGTAGCCAACATAGTACTTGGAGTCCTAGACAGAGCAATTAGGCAAGAAAAATTAAAGATATCTGAATTGGAAAGAAAAAAATAAAAATTTTTTTTGCACAAACAATAAGAAAATTTTGATGAGCAGATAATTATTTCTATGCACAATGTTTTCTTAAATTTAGAAAATATTAAATACTCTGCACAAAAATAATTTTTTAGAATAAACAATTTCATCAAAATTATAGAAACTGGGTAATCCTTGCTTCTAGGAACGAATTTGGAAGTATTGCTGCTTTTCAACTTCATTACAGAGCTTGAGAATTAGTGGGATTAGGCCTTCTCTAAATTTCTTGTAGAATTTAGCAGTCAGTCTGTCAGCATGATACCACAGTGATATGTGCACATCCATGTTTATAATGGTACATTTTATAATAGCTAAATCTTGGAAATAGCTCAAATTCCTATCAACAGTCAATGGATAAAGATGTGATTTTTTATACAATAGTACTCTATTTTTATACAATAGTACTCTGCCATAAAGAAAGATAAACTTGAGATATTTCTAGCTAAATGCATACACCTTGAGACCACAATCTTAAGTGAAATAACAGACAATCATGTATGAGTACTGCATTGTTTCTCTGATGTGAGAAACTAGAAGTGTAAATAAGGGCTAAAATGTAGAGCAGATATTGTGAAATAGAAAGACAATGTTCAAATGGGAAAAGGAAATAGGGAGGGGGAAAGGAAGGAAGGCAAAAGAAAAAAAATAAAAGAAGGAAAAACGGAAACAAAACTTTTGTAAGTAAGGAAGGTTAGAAGGGTCAAAGAGAGTTTAGGGGAATGGGAAAGAAAAAGAATTGTTATAGGTACAGGTATAGGGTACAGGCATGAATTTTCTATGATGAATGTGATCATAATGTATATCTAAAATATACCAATAAAATTAATTAATTTAAAAAAATGCAGAAACAAAATCAACACATAAAAATCAATTACATTCCATGCAGTAGTAATGAAAAATCCACATAAAAATTATGAAAATTTTCTAAGTTAAAATACTTCTTAATCCTAATGTCATGTGAGGTCTTTTACCTCTTAAATTCTCCAGTTCTTAACACTATCACACTGATAAAACTTCAATTTTGAAAGAGATGCATTCAAATCACAACAGCTATAACAAAACCAAAACAATCTTCAAAAATAATAATGAAAGTTAAAATTTCCAATTCCTGATTTCACAATTTAGTCCAGAGCTACAAAAAAATATGTGGTATTTGCATACCAAAAAATGACCAATAAAAAAGGATAAGGTATTCAAAAATAAAGCCTCACAATTATGATTAAATGTTTTTTCCATAAGGTTGCCAAGATCATTCAAAGGAAAAGATAGTTTTTTTACTAATGATGTTGGTAAAATTACAAAGATGGATCATTACCTTATTCCATGAACAAAAATTAAAATAAATCAAAGAGATAAACATAAACTGAAAATTATGAAAAACATATAAGATGGAGAAATATCTTCACAACATTTAATTTGGCAGTGTTTTCTTGAGTATAACACCAAAGGCAATAGCAACTTAAGAAAATGAGATGAATTGAATATCATAAAAATTTTTAATTATGCATCAAAAAATACTATCAGCATAAAATAAAGCAAGCCACGGAATGGGGAAATTTTATGGGAAAATGTCAGATATGAGAGTAATCTTCATAATGTATGGAAATCTCGAACTCAACAATAAAGAAAAAAAATTTAAAACAGACAAAATATTCAAGGAAAATATACAAATGAGCCAGTCATGTAGACATACACCAGTAATTCCACAACTCTGGCAGTCTGAAGCAGAGAAATTGTCCAAGCCCAGTCTGGACAATTTAGCAACTTACTGAGAGTCTGGAAATAAAATAGGAAATTGGGTGGGGATGTAGTTCAATGCATAGTCCTAAGGTCAATGCTTAGTACCACAAAAAGTTAGCACATGAAAAGTTGCTTTGTGCTGTTAACTTTGCTAATCATTGGGAAATTATAAATCAAAATCACAACAGACTACTTCTTATTTATTAGAAGAACTTTCATCAAAAAGGAAAAAAAAAGCACTCTAAAAATAACAAGTGTCAACAAAGATGTGAACAAATTGTAAGCACTGTGTCTTGCCAATGAAAATTCAAAGCAGCACAGCCCCCGAGGAAAACATATCAGTTTATCAAAGAATTAAAAGCAGAATTACCATGTGATATACAAATTCTTGTTCTGATTAGTATAAAAAGTTCGGAACAGAGGTTTAAAGAGGTATTTGGACTATTCATTTTCATAACGTCCGTATTTGCAGTAAACAAAATGTAGAAGCAAGTGAATGTTTAAACAAAATGTGGTTACACACATATAATGAAACATTATTCAATCTTAAAAACCAAAGGAAATTTTGGCAGATGCAATATCATGGGCAAAGCTTAAGGATGCTCTCCTGAGTGTAATAAGCCAGTGATAAAAATATCAATTACTGTATGATTCTACATGATGTATCTAGAGAAGTCACTTTCATAAAGATAGAAAAGAAAATGATAAATTCCATTGTGAGAATAGGGGAGAGGGAAATGGGAAAGTATTTTTTTAATGGGCACAGAATTTCAGTTGTGCAAGATGAAAAGAATTCTGTGGAAAGATGATGGTGATGAGAACACAATATGAATGTACTTAACATCACTGAATTACACGCTTATAAATAACATGGTGATTTTTTTCATGTATGCTTTACTGTAATTCATTTCTAAAAATAGTTTTAAAGGTACAGCTATAAAAATGAGTGGAAGTATATATCTGCAATATAATACATTAGTGTTCCTCTTAAAATATCTTCCATCTAACCTTTTAGAAACACAATTCTAATGCAAATTTCAACTGTACACATGGCACCCAAAGGACTTTTACACAAACAAAATTTATTTATCTGTCCTAACAACTGTTTCATTTAGTACATCTTAAAATATTCCTTTTGTCTAACGTAGGTGAAATTTTTTCTATAACCATGACCACATGTTTTCCACTTTAGTTCTCCTGTAGTATTTCCTAGCACAAAAATTCAGATACATATCTGTGTTCCCCTTTTGCTCAAGACCTCATATTTCTAACAGGCAACCCTGTACATATAGTCTGTAACCTTGCATTCTCTGTAGTTCCAAAACTCTGATATTTTCTATGCATGTAGTCAAGGAGTAAAAGTAACTTCCTTTGTGCTATAGCCAGAATAGGGGAGTCCCTACCTCAGATTCCTAGACTCCAAATATATTCATAATCTTCAAATATAACCTAAATGGGATTCTATTTGGAGATTCCATCTACAAGAACATGATAAAGGTTACATGAAGGCATAACGGTAGAAACCTAATCCATAGAGTTAGTGTCTTAAGAAGAGAAAGAGATAATAGTTTTATCTTTCCAATGACACAAAGAGATTGTGTGAGCTCCATATCTTTCTGGAGTTTATCCTGATCCAGTATCAAAGCTTATTTTAGAACTGAATGTACAATCCTTTGCAATTTTCATATTGCCATTCAGTCATAGTTTCTACTGATCTACTACTTCCTGTCAAGTCTGTATTCCTTGATCTATTAATGAGAGTACTTGTGAACAGTTATGAGAGAATCTAATTCCTAGACACTTAAGACATTTCAGACAGAGGCTTGAATTCTTTCTCTCTCTCTCTCACACGCACACACACACAAGCACATGCACACATACCCAAGCACACACACATACCCCTTTGAGTCTGTGATAATTTTGTTTAATTTCTGTTTTTTCACATTAGTTCTAATGAGTTCACATTAGAACTCATTTTTCCCATGTAATTAGTTTGCCATGCAAAATCTATTTACTGATAAATTTTATCACTCTTCCATAATTGCATCTGAATCCCAAAGTCTTTATTAATGTAGTTTTTTGAATGTTCAGTGGGGCTGTGTAGTTAAAACAGATGGTGGCAGATCAGCTTGTAGATATGTAGCAGTCAATAAATCAGCAGGGGTTGCTCATTTATATTAGGTTGCTATGTATTTTTTTAAACTAAATGTGAGCAAAGTAGAGTACATTAAGAGCATTTGGTTGAAATGGTGTTATTGTGGCTCTTTAGAAAACTTTTTAAAAATTTTTTTCTTTAGAAAACTTTTAAACAAAGTGTAGTCTCTAAATTATTAGGCAAATTACTCCTCCAAGTATGCTGTAATTTGCCCTGGAAAAGTAAGACCCTAACACAGCCTATTAGAGAGTCCAACCCTGCATGGTGAAGCCATGCCCTGCCTGTTTGAAAAAGAAAATGCTTGGTCTATAAAGAATTCCCCACCCCTTTTAAGTTGGTAATTATAATCCAATTAAATACATTACCATTTAGAGTGAAATCTTTCCTCAATATAATCTGTATTCTTTGTGTCTGTCTGTATCTTGAGTTCAAATTCCATTAGTGCTTAGTAACCTTTGGGCCTTTAAGGCCAGACTGACACAAAACAAGAAAGAGTTGGTTATCTGTCTCCTTCAAGATAGCCACTTCCCATTCCAGAAGAATTTGTGGCAATGTAACATTTCAAGAAAATACGTATCCTTTATTCTTATAAGGACTCTTTTCAAAAATCCTTCAGCGGTTACCAGTTCTGATTAAGAGAATGCAGAAATGGCTTAAACTCAATGACTCTTCCCTTACCATGACCTAGAAGTTATGCTGGCGTAAACACTTAGCCCCATACACATGCAAGTCTCCTTTTCTATGTCTCTCACCATTACCTGTAAGCAGCTTCAGTGGCCACCCTTACTTTATATTTGCTACTCCAATTCTGTGAAAATAAAAATAGTGGATTACCCTTAATAACACAACACTGGTCATTTGTAATCAGCATCCTGAAATTTAGTCTTCCAAAATTGTTGCTGAGCCTTTTGGAGAAAAACACTGATTTACACCTGTCTCACACCTACAAATCAAAACCTTGAGGCTGGAGCCATTTCGCTGTTGAACTCTGTGCCTGAAATTCTATTTACTACAAGTATAATGGGAGAGAGAGGACTCTTATAAACAACATCTATGCCAGAGGCTAAGTTACAGTGTATTTTTGATTATATATATATATTTTAATAAATATTAGCGAATTGTGCTTAGTTTTTCTTTTCCTCTAGCATTTAATCTGATTTCTACTATACATGAGGACCCTAAGTAAATTGTGTAGTGTGAACAAAGTATGAAATATCTGCCAATTTATGGATAACGAATTACTAAATAAATTACCCTATATTCACGTCTCCTGGAATTATTATTCAAAAATTTTTATTCAATGTCCCTGGTCTATTAATAGAATTAATTAACAAATTACTTATGAAATATAGTACTTAGCTGTTGAAACATGTTATGAATCTCTACTTTTACAGGGCTTATAATCTAGTAATAGAGACAAACATTAAACAAATTAAGAATTAAATACATGATAAAATGATGCTAATTAATGGAAAGAATTGTACATGAAAAATCAAGTAGGGTCAGGAGATGGAGAATTGTGAGTACTATTTTACATAGAATAGAGGAGGCACAGTAAAGCAGAAATTTAAATCATGAGAAAGAACCTGAAATGGCATATCTAGAGCACACATGGTTGGCAGTATGAAAATCCAGAGTAAACGAATATTTTGTTTACATGTGTCTTAATTAAGAAACTTCACTTAATGTGCTGGTGACTTTCTGGAGCAGATGTTAGTTAAATAAAGACATTTCAAGATGTATCAAAAAAGTTAATAGTAACTTACTCATCACTGGCAAAGTAAACTATATGTTTTATGTACCAATCCAGTAAACAGAATTAAAATTAAAACCTGCATTTTTTTTTTAGATTTAATCATTTACAGAAGTATAGCGTTGTGATGTACAGCCTGAGCAGAGATTTGGAGTCGGAAAAATGTGATCTCCAAACTACTATGTCTTTTGTCATAATTTAATAGCAGTAACAGCATAGCTTCAGTTTCTTCACCAGAAGAGCAAAGGAAATGATCCCTACATGTACTTGCATTTTGATTTTTCTTTTGTTCATCAGTTCATTGTTCAAGCACTCCACATACATTTATTAATTACATATAGTACACCAAGAATCATTCTGTTAAGGATATTTAGAAATCTGTCACTGATGCTGTGGAAAGAATACTAAGATATTCTTAAACACAGAAATTTATAATAAGTCATATGGTGCTAAGTATTAAAAAGAAAACAAAACAGGATAATAGAAAATACTTGAGACCTTCTATGATTCATGATAATGTTAAAGAAATCTTTCTTATATAATCAGAAAAATTTAAGAATAATGAAAGATTCAACCATATAGAATGATCTAGGAAAAAGTGTTCCTACTACAACTATTACCAGTCACTCAGTTCCACACACTCAGGTTCATTTGCTCACTGCAAACTGAAGGTCATTCATTTTGGTGATAAGGGAAAAGGGTTTTATTAAAATCTAGCTCTGATGAGACAGAGTGGTCTTGTTTGTCTCAGATCATTATCTCACTTTGTGCAGGTGTATAAGGGTTTCTTATAACAAGGAACAGGTGGAAAACCAAATACAGTGAACAAATACATATCTTGAGGTTTGCTTTACCACAACCACAAATCTTTCATTCTCTCCCTTGCAGAAATGGGCACCAGGCCTCCAGGAATCATTATCTACGTATTATTCTCTTTCTTCATCTGCCTTGAGGAAAGGAGGAACCGGTAGTTTATGTCCTAGAGTTGAGGAATTTTGGCAAATATGTTAGGTTCTAAAAAAAAAATTCTGATTTTAAAATTCCATTTTGCTGTTCCAGTTACACAAGTGTATAAACACAAATGCTCTGTCCAGGCAAGAGACAGATGTAGCCATAGCAATGTGTCTGAGGGGAAAAATACAGGAAGGAAGGGCAGACAGACAAACTGGAAACATGGTTTAGAAGCATGCACTTCACCATAAGAATTTTGAATATACATGGGAGATTTGCCATTGACAAATGATATGATTAGACTGATTTAATATATTGGGTAGAAAACAAATTGTAGCACTAGAGGGGAACTAGTTGGAGGAACGAGTTGGAGATATTATTTTAATCAAAATGATTTTTAACAATTTTGGGCTTAGAGAAGATTATAAGAAAGATCAGTCTATGGGCACATTTCAAAAGTAGAAGGAGCAGAATTTGCTAATGGGTTGGATGTGGGTTGTGAAACAAAAAGAGGAATCTGCAATTTCTGCAATGTTAACAATCTGTCTTAACCTCTCATCAGTCTAATTATTTAACTAGGCAATGACCAAATGTTACATATTTTTTCATTAACTCTTATAAGCTGATATAACAGAAAATATAAAAATGGCAATTTTTCAAAATTTTTGAATACAAGAATCAACTGGTTGAAATGACACCTGCCCTAGTGCCACTCGGGATAGTCACTATGTGAAAAATCCCACTGCCCAAGTGACACTTAGGGTAAACTGTGAAGTGGTTAATCTGAATAATGATTTCCCAGATATGTTCTAAACACTAGAACCTCTAACTATCACTTGACAGAACAAAATAGACTTTGCAGATGAGACTTGATTAATGACCTGGAGATGGGCAGATTATCCTGGATTACTGGGGAAGTTTCAATATAACCAGAAAGATTCTTAAAGGGGATTCAAGAGGAATCAAAGACAGAATGAAAGTTGTGATGACAGAACAGAAGGATAAAACACTACATGTTTGAAGGCTAGTAGCCAAGAAATGAAAAGAACATGTAGAAGTGATAAAAGAAAAGGGACTGGATTGTGCTCCAGAGCTTCCGGTAAAGCCGGTCCTACCACACCTCAATTTTAACTTAATAAGATTCATTGCCAACTTCTCATCTGAACAATAAGACAATAAACGTATGCCATTTTAAGCCACAAAATGTGCTACAATTTGATGTAGATGGAATAGGAAATGAATTAGTGGATGGTTAAAAGACTGACAGAACAAAGTGAAATATAGCAACATGAAAAGAAGCAAGTTTAGACTTCAGCGTGGAAATGAAAAAGTCTGGATTTGGACATGATCTGTTAGAGATGGCACTGAGACATCAAAGTAAAAATGTCAAGTAGATTGGTACACATGTGAATCTTCAATAGAAGAGACTTCTATTGTATAGGAGATATACATTTGGAAATAATCAACATCTATTTTGGTATTTAATTCATGAATCTGAGAAAATTGTTTAGACTATAAAGTTGGAGAAAAGCTATAAAAATAATAAAAGCGGACATTCTTCAAAGTTTAAAAATGGAAAACTCAGAATAACTTAGAAGAGCAGTAGCGGAAGTAAAGCAAGAACTAAAATAAGTGTTCTGAAGGCCAGATGGAGAAAGTATATGAAAATGTAAGTAGGTGTCAAATGCTGCAGATAGACTGATAGATGACTGAAAACTTTTTTTTTTCCACACTTTTTAGTTCGGGATGACCTGAACTTACTATGTAGTTCAGGGTGGCCTCAAATTTACAGTGATCTTCCTGCCTCGGCCTCCCAAGTGCTGGGATTACAGGCATGCACCACCAAGCCCACCTGTGAAAACCTACCATTAAGTTTAACAATGTGGTGTTCACTGATAGTTTTGATGAGTGCTGAAGCTACTTAACTTTAATGAGAAGGTTTTTGTTTTGTTTTGTTTTGTTTTTTAAATGAAAGAAAGCAGCAAAACCATGTGAGCTTGGGGGAAAACAATAGGCGGAATGGAGCCACTAGTAAGAGTGTAGTAAATTAAAGAATGGAATCCTGTGGACAAGTCAAGAAAATGGCTTTAAATAAAACAACAACAAAAATATATATCTATAAAGTTCGAAGGTTTTCAAGAAGATTAATGAGCTAATAAAAATAAAATATCAACATATTTGCATAAAATAATTGCTCAATAAAATGTAGCTGCTATTATTATTATTATTATTATTATTATTATTATTATTATTTTGGTACTGGGAATTGAATTTAGGCCTTGTGCTTGCCAGTCAGGAACTGTGCCACTGAGCTACATCTCCAGTCAGCTACTAGTATTACTCATCTAAAAATGTCTCCTAAGATGAAACAAATAGCATTAGCATGATGTCTGTATTACAGAATTTGACTTCCATTTAAATAAACTGAAATTTCTTACTTCCCAGTATACAGAGAGTAGAAAAAAAGCTTAATAAAAAAAATAAGATGTACACAAGTTGAGAACATAATTTTAAGTGAAAGAAGTCAGACACAGACTCAAATATATGCCTCTCTTATATGAGAAACACTATATATTTATAGTATACATTCTACATATTCTATACATTTGTACATATTGTATAATGAATATATTGTAAATGTATGTATATTTGTGTATATATTTATATATGTTTGAGAAAACTGTTCCCTTTTCAAAATGTCATGCAGTTTATTTATGTGTTATATGTAAATATGTACATATACACACATATGTAAATATATTCATATATATTTACAGATATGTGTATATTAACATATGCATATTGTGTATATATATAACATATAATATATACACTACAGAGTATATATTGTATATTATATATATTTTTTCACACATGTAAGTACTATCAATTACTATATATAGCACTATAGTATGTATATATGTGGGTTTGTGTGTGTCTGCGTACAAATAAAGAGTAAAACAGAAGAGAGATAAAAAGGAGTTCAAATACTTCCCCAAATTATATATTGCGTTGTTATAAAAATAATTATATATATGTTAGTTTCATTTATACTACTAGTTTATCTTAGTTCATTGCAAAGAAAGTTTTGTTTTACTGTTTGTTTCTTTTTT
>RJWT010018281.1:0-18939 GCA_004365215.1 Cuniculus paca
CAACGTGTCCATTTACATCTGTTCCTCCATAAAGCAACTGGTCCAGCATCAGGTGTGTGGCAAGCCATCCGCTAAACCTTGTTTTAAGACCATTCAGGGCAGACAGTCAGCTCCATGCTTAGACCCCAGGGCAGGTCCCTGCACAAGGGCCAGACAGTAGGTGGGCAGAAAGCACAAGCGTCATGGGTCAGTGGCACAGGGGTAAGGATGAGGGGTCAATGGTTTCAGTGTGATTTGTCCTCTTCAAAACTCATACTGAACTCATTGCCCGTATAGTAATATTGAAAGTAGGTGGGGCCCTTAAGATAGGATTAGGTACTTCAGAAAGTAACGCCTTTTCCTGGGGACGGGTTCTTACTCATGGAGCTGGATCAGTTGCTATGGGAGCACGTTATTATAAGGCAAGGCTCATGCCCACTTGCCCCTCCACCCTTCCACCATGTCATGATGCAGCAGGAGGGTGGCCCTTGCCAGATACAGTCACCACCAGATCATGGACTCCTGGCCTCCAGAACCATGAGCTAAATACATCTCCTCCCTTCATAAATGACCCAGTCTCAGGCACACTATCACAGAACGAGAAAATGGACTAAGACACAAGGTTTGGAGTTAGTCAAGAAGCCAGAACTAAGAGGATGGTTCGAGAACGCTCTGTAGCATCTGCCCAGGGCAGCGAAAGACTGGGAGATCAGAATGATCAAGGTAGTTTGCAGCCAGCTTCCCATTTCCCAGGTTCCAGCCCAGCTCTGTCACTTGCTCTTTGGACCCCTGTGAGCTCTGGCTGCATCATCTGTAAAGCAGGGTGAACACGGACAGCCTTCTTTGTGGCATAAGCATGAAGCTGATTGGTGGTAGCATACATCAAATTCTTGGCCAATTCTCAGTGCTGTTATAATTACTATGGTAAGACTGGCAAGCATGAGGATTGTCTTACAGAGTGTTTTTCTTTAAAGCAAGAAGATGAAGAGGAAGAAGGAGGAGGAGGCAGAGGAGGAGAAAGAGAAGAAGTAGGAGAAGAAGCAATAGCAGGCAGGACTTGGGGGAAAAAATCCCAATCATAAGGCAAGTCTTGTCACCAGTATTGGAATAGAAAAGCCATCCTCTTTGCTTATCGGCAATCAGATCTAATTGCCAGTGTCAACTTCAAAGACATCTGGGTGGCTAGTGATTGTGGATGTGTCTCACAGTGGTGACCCTGCATTCTTCATCCTCTACCTGAGCTCAGAGAGCCTGTAGCAGCACATGCCTGACACTGCGTGTAAGAAAGGCTATGGGTCTGTGCCTCTGTGGGAAGACTGGAAACTGGGGGATGAGGAACATCAGTTACTGGAAGGAAGTTGGGCAGGCTGGTGATTCACAGGATGTGTCAGGTGGGCAGTGGTCACAGATGGCCCAGCAGTTGTCCCCACACAGCCATGCTACTTTCTAGGAATGCAGCGAAGGAAGAAAGGCAAGGTACACAGGCACAAGGCTGCCCTCAGGTTTAATAGCAAATTCCTGCATAAGTTCCTGTTTGATTAATGATACTGTATCCGTTTTTTATTTTACTCCTTATTACTGTTTTCCTAAAAAGGAAAGGAACCAAACAATTCCTCAAATGACTAAAAAAACACATGAAATCACCATATTGTGTGTAATTAGGGTGGGAAGGAAAGGAAGAAAGGAGGGAGGGAGGGAGGAACAGAAGGAGGGAAAAATGAGACATGACCAACAAGCCTAATGCACAGAGACTCAGAAGGACAGGACCTACCTGGGTCACACCATATACCATCTCTCCCCCTTGATTTTTGGCCTGGGCTAAAGCTAACTGATGAGATGGACACTATAGCAACACTTATTCATTGATCTCTTAATTTTAAATCACAAGGACATAGGTTCATTAGTGATTCTTGGAATCTCCCAAGCCTAGTGCCATGTTTTACATCTATCCGAGATATATATATGGATTTGTATGTGTGTGTGTGTACATATGTATGTAGTTTGTGTGTGTGTATACAAGATATGATTGAAAACTATGTGGAACATAACACTGAGTTCAATAGATACATCCCTTACTTTTCTACTGTAAACTTGTACTTTAGTGTAATAGTAGCCAGGTGTACATCTTAATATCTTTCCCTGAGGGATACAGGAAGCTATGTATGTGTTTACCCACTTGGTGTGACACACACCAAGTTATGTGCACATATGCAAAGGTGGCAAAATGGGATTTTTATCCATGTTATGTTCCATCTCACTAGTTTTGCATATGTTCACCCGAGCATCACAGAGAATTTCTTAATTCACAGCACTGCAGAATTTCTTTTAAAAAAAGTTTTGTTTTGATTTTTCTGGTAAAAGTAGTCCAATTCAGTGCAATGACATATAAAAAACCAGATTTGCAAGTTTTGGAGGAAGTCAAAAGTGAGTCATCAGATTACTCATTGATGGATGATGAAGATCTATTATAGTACAATACATGCTTTCATAACAGGACAGTGGTGTGGGTGTGTGATGATGATTTTGATGTTGGCCATGTGAGCTAAAGTTGCTGTGAAAGTGAAATGGAACGAGAATCGACTGATACAGATGTATGGAATGCAGACCCCTTGATTCAGATGACTAAGAAAACAGCAATGTGAGCACATACTTGACTAGTAGAAATGGCACAACATGGTCATGCAACCAAATGGAATGATCCAATGTTAAAACTAGGTCCAAAAATACAGTGAGGGTCTTGGCAGAGGTTAAACATTGGGCAGAATGCCAGCAGTGCCATTCAGTGTTGGAAATTGTAACAGATGAAATGCAATAAGATGCTGTGAAATACACAAAGACTGAAATACACGTAAAATGTTCTGCAAGCCCCAGTAGCCATATTCAAAACTGTATGTGTTGTGACACCTCATTAACTGAACTGAAAGCATTCATAGGTCTGCTATATTTAGCAAGGATTTCTCATGGTGATCACAGGAATGTAAAAGGCTTATGGAAAAATGATGGGTCAAAACCTGGCATAAAAAATGTATGGCCTTATAGATGCAAAGAATTACTATGCTTTCAATTTAGACATTCATTCTAAAACTCAGCCATCAGGTCCTTATTCATAAAGTAATAAACCAAACGATGTTGTGAACATATTTCTTGCTCCCATCTCCCAAACTAATCAGAATGTGACATGTGACAATTGGTTTACCATTTCCAATTGATGTTACATTTGCTGACAGAGCACAAGTTGACCAGTGCAGGAACTGTACACAGGAACAAAGCAGAAATTCCAAATGAGATGTTGCAATTGCAAAGCAGAGAACTGTATAACACAATCTTTGAATTTCAGAAAGATGTAACACTGGCCTTGTATATTATATGGCATAGAAAAATAAACCAGTACTGCTCATGTCAACATTTCACCATGATGGGGAAATATTGATGGGGAAGCCTTGATCAAATGAAAGTCTGAGATGGAAACTTTCTACAACAAAACCAAAGGAGGAGATACTGTTTTTGAGTTATACAGCAACTATGATGTAACTTGAAAAACAAAGCATCGGCCAATGGTTGTGTTTTACTTGATCTTAAACATATGTGGCATAATTTGATAGTTTACAAAGAAAATAACAAGTGCAGAATACCACAGAGATATTTTCTTAGTGGATTAGGACCAGAATTCATAAAAGATCATTTATAGCAGAGAGAAAAACAAAATATTTCTGCCCAGGAAATTACACAAAAAAATTGTGGAGCACACTGGTGAGCAGACAGGTGCACAAGTAGGTGCAGCACCACAAAGACCTACTATGACCACAGAAAGACAAAAAAGATGCCAACTGTGCCCTACAAGAAAGGACAAGAAAACAAAACATATAGGCTATCCGTGTAAATACTTGTGTATGGAACATGCAGTTGTCGTGTGTGAAGATTGCCTTGGATGTGACAGTTGAAGCAAAGGTTATTTCTGTGGTAGAGTTTTGTTTGTGTTTACATTGTAGTTCACATAGGTTTTTATTTATGATGTTATCTTTTAGGTTCTGTAAGCAGGTACACAGCTGATGTGAACATGCTGATGTCTATTCTAAATGCACAACACATACTAAGAATTTAATATTTTATGTTCCTATTATCTACACACTGTATAATAAGAACCTCCTGACAAAATAGCCCTGATACATCAAGCCTGTCCTACAAAAGGGCCAGGAAAGCAAAACACATGTGCTGTTAGGGTAAGCGATATGTGTGCTGTTGTCATGTATGCAGACTGCCTTAGGTGTAGATGTGATAAGTGAAGTAAAATTATTGTTTTTTTTGTAAAGTGCTAGTGGTATTTGCATTGTAGTTTATATAAAAATTTGTGTTGTTCTTTTTAGACTTTGTACACCAAGAAAGTCAATGTTGAAAATTTTGATACTTTATAAACACTCAATAATATTAAAAATTCAATACTTTATGATTTTTCCTATTAAGTACTCATTGTTTAATATCATGAAACTCTTAAAATTAACAATTCATCAATAGAAATATTCTAAAGAAATATAAATATAAATATGGGTTTGATAGACCCGTTTCTGCACCTTTATGACAAAATTAGGTGTTGTGCTCCACGGGCTACATTTTAAAAATTCAGCTGACTATGGTGGTGCATGCCTGCCGTCCCAGCCCTTGGGTGGCTGGCTGCCACGAGTTTGAGGCCAAATTAGGCTACATAGTGTGTTCAAGGTTAGCCTGAACTATATAGCGAGGCCCTATCTCAAAAACAAACAAATAAATAAATACACATACATACATACACATTTTTAAAATTTATTACAATAAAAGATACATTGCCATTAATTCCCTTCAAAATATTTTCCCTCACTTCAAACACACGCCATCACTCTGGTCACTTCTGAAGTCATCTACTTCATTAGTGTCTTTAGTTGCACAGTTACAGCTGCCGCAATCATGTCCTGAATGGATTTGAAATGTCTACCTTTCATGATCGCTTTTACCTTGGATTAGAGCCAGAAGTCTCATGGTGCCAGATCCGGTGAATAAAGTGAATGTTTTCACCGGTCTGCCTTCCCGTTGGATGGCATGAGGCAGCAGCACTCACCGTATCGTTGTCACACCTTGTAAAGACACTCATGAGAAAGGACTTCCAGAACTTGGTTCAGAAAATGGCAAGAACCACAGAATAAGTATGTTCGTGGTAAGGAGGTGTTGTGTGAGGGATTAATGACAATGTATTTTATGTATTAATTTTTAAAAATATAAACATTCACAATATATTTTGATCAAGCCACACACATGCACACTCACACGCACACACAGTAAAAGTTGGATACTTCATAAAACTAAAATTTGACCTGCCCAGTGCACTATGAGGAAACTATCTTTAGAGGAGCTCCCACTTATGCAAAATAGTTAAATCGGGCGCGGTGGTACATGCCTGTAATCCCAGCACGCAGGAAGTTGAGGCAGGAGAATGGCCAGGAGTTAGAGGCCAGCCTGGGCTACACAATGAGTTGCAGACCAGCCTGAACCACATAATGAGACCCTGTCTCGAAAAAACAAAAACCAAAAAATTGAAAAAAAATGTTAATAAAGGTTTTGTGTTGTCACACCCTATTTGCCCAGCAATAAAGAAATGTTAAATACAGCATAATATGTCCATTCTGGAATACTATGTGGCCATTAAGTAGACCAATTTATGCACAGGAAACTGTCCAACATATACTCTCGATGAAAATGTTTTTGCAGAACATGTAACATGATCTAATTACATTTTATATTTGTTTGCTTGGGTTACTATAACAAATACTATAGACTCAGCTGCTTAAGCAGTGAAATTTTGCTTTCTCAATTCTGGAGGCTGGAGGACACCAGTCACGTTTGGTTAGGACTCATCCTAATGACCTCCCTCTAACTCGGTTACCTCTGTAAAGGCTGCATCTCGCAACACAGAGATGCTCTCAGACACTAGGGGAACTTCAATACATGCAGGTGGGGGTAAAGGGTGCAGTTCAGCTCGTACGTTCTTTAAAACCCTGTTCGTATATGGAGGACTTTCATTTTCTGTATTTCTGAACCACTAGAAATTTTATGATGAGCTTGAATTCAAGAAATTCTGTAAAACACTATTATGGTATTTTTGCAACTTTCTTACAACTGGAATTAGTTCCAAATAAGTGTTTATCAATGGTGTGTCATCCACTTGGGAGGCTGAAGCAGGAGGACTGCCACAAGTTCAAGGCCAGGTTGAACTACGTAGTGAGACCCTGTCTTAAAAAACAAAAACAAAACAAAATGTTTGCAATCCTCTGCCTTGGTTTCCCATACATTAAAATTTTGAAAGCGAGTGTATCAAATTAGTTGGACAACACAGTGCTAGGCTTCTCATTTCTATTTTGGTGAAAAAGATGGAACTTTTCATGTGCCACAGAAATCTTTCACAGCTGCATTTTCTTAACAACTATGACATTTCCCACTGAGAAGCTAGGAGTCAGGGTCTGGGGTAGGCCCACAGGAGCACCTCTCCTAGTGAACCTTTACTTTTTTGGGGGGGGGGACTGGGTCTCACTTCATAGTGGAAGCTGGCCTCAAACTCACAGAAATCCTCCTGCCTCAGCCACCCAAGTGCTGGGATTACAGGTGTGCCCCACCACACCTGGCCATTTATCCTTTAAAACAAAGCCTGGAGATACATAGCTCAATGCAAAGGCCCAATCCCTAGTACCATAAAAAATAAAAACAAGAGCTTTCAATAATTTAGTTCAGAGCACAAAAACGGTCCTAAGACCAAAAAGTTTTGAGAGCCACTGCCTTACTCATGTGAAAAATCATAAAATGCTGTAACTGTAAAGTATGATAAAGTATTATTTCTAATACTGCCTTGCCCTTCCTTGCTCAGTAAGTGTTTTTTAAAAATTCTGAGTGTGACCCATCTTCAGCCATAACGCATCTTTGGTGAACAAAGAGTCTGTCTTGGAGAAACTCCACAAACTGGGTCAGTTTCTCTCTTCCCTCGAGCCAGCCCCTGATAAACACAAAGGCACTCTGGCTGGGAAGAAACCCCGAAGGCGACGCGAGAGGACACCTGCAGCTGCGCTTCGTCCGTTGCAACACGCAGGGACGCTTCCCCGAGAAAGCCTGCGAAGCGCTGAACAGGAAAACTTTCAGCACCAAAAGGCCCACGGCGCACAGAAACTGTTTCCATGGACTCAGCTGTGTGGAAGTCTTCAAACTAAGATCTCATTTTATTGGATAACAAAATCCCACACAGAAGAACCACCCTTCCTTCCTTCACAAGGAACTGAGGGCCACGATAAAAAGGAATCACCAAACAGAAGCTGCTTCGGAATGAATCCCACCGATCACACAAATCACTAAATAAGGACATGAGTGGGGAAGGTGGGGTTTGCTGAAGTGTTTTGAACAAGTCTGAACTGGCCTAGAAAAAGGCATAGAACAGCAAAAAAGGAGCCATGCACATGGTCATAATTTTGCTAAAATTTTCAATCACCTAACAGTTTGGAGCATCTACCCTGGATCATGTTAAGGCACTGGGTTGACCCAGGCAACTATGAAAAAGATGGGCCTTTGCAACCTACCTGCAGGAACATGTTTTTCCTTATCAGATTATTATAGCCTGTGTATTACATCACATGAGAATTTCTTATGATACACTTGTGTGCTGAAGGCTTGTTCTTTTCCCTCATTCGCTTCCTGGCTGCGCCAAGGTGAGCAGATGCTCACTCCCGCCATGATGCTCTGCCTCACAACAGGTCCAAGTGACCATGGGTTCAAACTTCTAGTGAGTCAAAGTCTTTCTCCTTTGAGGTTGATCTTTCTCAGCTTATCTTGTAAGGGCATGGAAAGCCAGCACAGAATCTTTCAATCATACACACCTGCCTTACCCTAAAATCCTGTACTATACGCAGTTGGGGTGGTACAACTATCAAGCAACTGATTTTTTTTTTTTTTTTTTTTGCGGCACCGGGGATTGAACTCACGACCTTGCGCTTGCCAGGCAGGCACTTAGGCCGCTGAGCTAGATCCCCGGCCCTGGTGTTTTTCAGACAGGATCTCACTATGCCGTTTGGGCTGGCCTTGAGCTCACTTTGTAGCCCAGGCTGGTCTCGAACTCACAACGATCCTCCTGTCTCAGCCTCCCGAGTGCTGGTATTACAGGCTTGAGCCACCACACCCGGCCTGCAACTGATATTTTTAAAAGAATAATCTCAGCAAAGTTAATTAAGAGAAATGAAACAACACTCAGCTAATGCAAAAATCAAGTAAAACATGTAAAACATATTGAAGCTTTCAGGTGTATATATAAAAATACCTAAACTGAGCTGCTTACAGGAGTACATAATGTTATGCTTTTACAAAAGTACGTTACTATCAAGTCACATATAACTAGTTTTGCCAAAAATGGCAGAGAGGGACTAGCTTCTGAGAAATCACAGCATGATAAAAACTCTTCTTCCTACAATCACAGGATGAACTATTGGTGCACTGCTTCCAACACACAAATGTTAATGCTGAATTTATTTACAATCTCTGTTTGTATCAGCACTGACTTTAAAACACTGACAGCATAGCTTTTTTGTAGTCAAAACAACAAGGGTTTCTCCAAGGAGAAACCCAAGGACTATGGCAAAGTTAGAACACATGAACACTAGGCAATAAAATTAACAGCGGAACTGTTACAAGTCAACATTCCTCTTCAAATGGATTGCTAGGCCGGGGAATAAAATTCCCCGAACTTCTTTTTCAACAAATATTTCAGAATATCAATTCAAGTATGGCTTCTGGGGGAGGGGGGCTGGCTTTTTTCTTAAGGAAAAATTATTGAAAGTTTTAACATCAGAAACTTTCATTTTTATATCTTTACTCTTCAAACTTCATGACATTATAAACAAACTGTCCATACCATGTAGCTATGGATGGATCGTCTGTACGACATACACTTCCTCAGACAGAAACAGCAAAAATGAATCGAAATGAACTCACAGTAAATGACAAGTACAGAAATGGTGTGTCACATTTAAGTGTGGTCCAACATGCGCACTGTGTAAAGTGGCCCTGCCTTTGAAACGTTACAGGTGTACATAATTTGCTTATAAAAGAAGAAATCAACACATTTTTTCCAAGAAAGTTTACAGTTGTACCACCGGGGTTGTTTAAAGTTAACAAAAAGTTTTTCCAGCCTAACCTGTTAATGTTGCTGAAAAGTTATAAACTTTAGAGAACCTCAGGGATATCTACTCCAGTATTTATAAACAAAGCAGTATTTAGAAAGTAGATATGACTTTGTTCTATTGCCAGTAAAAATGTTTTAGTTAAGCTCAAGCTAAAATTACGGGGCTGGGGGAATGAGGGGTGGCCAGCAGCCTCTGAGCTCTAAACTGCTGTACTTACTATAACATGACATGCTTAAGGACTCTCCATAGTTTATCTCCAGAAAACAGTACTGAAGCACTATGTTTTGGGATTCATACTCTTTCATATATGTATGTTTGATTTAGCAACTTCACAATAAAGTTTTCCTGAAGTATTACCCCACTGATGCTGTATTTTCTTGTAAAACACAGTTGCTGCGTGTTTCTCCCTCTTTTTGGTGGGAGGTAGAGGGCAGTATTGGACTCTGAACCTGAAGCCTCTTCTATGCTAAGCAAGTGCTCTACACCCAACCTTTTTTGAAGTGAGGCCCAAGTTGCCCAGGCGGGCCTAAACTTGTGATCCTTCTGCCTCAGCCTCCAGAGTAGCTGGGACTGGTTACAGATGTATGCCACCATACATCTGTTAACTAATTCTTCTTGAAAGGGGAATAATGATCTGATTTTTTAAGTCACTATAGATGGTTTGGATTAGGAAGTCATTTCAAAGGAAAGTTAACTTATTAATATTTTATTGTTGCATTGACCTATTGCAGCTAACATTTTAGGACTGAAAGGAATTATGAAATTTAATGAGAAAACAAATGTAACTTAAAATTAAACCAGCATTATTGGATGTCTTCCTCTGGATCAGTGATAAGCCATCTATTCATCTGACATTTCATCACAATCGTCAGTTTTTTTCCTTTAAACCATTAGAGTTGCTTATTCTAAATACAATGTTTTACTCATTTGAACACAATTATTCTAAAGACAAAACATCAGAAACAAATTCTGTCCACCTACTCTGTATTTTTAGATCAGTGTCCTGATATAAAGTAATTCCATTTGCTTTCTTCCACATTTTTACCTCTTGTGGCAGTTTTTCCCCAAACATCAAAACCTGAACTATGACAAAGAGGAAAACATCTACAACACAGTACAAATACAAGAAAACGAGAAGGGAGCTGAAACAACACGCTGTATTGCAGCGTCTCCAGATTCGCTGTGACCCGACAAGGTTCCAACTCCTCACCCTCTGCCTTCATAGATCTGTGATCATGTTTTGTATTTTTTGCCTTTTGATGCTGAAGTAACTAAGAACCAAGAAAAATGTGGTGTCTATGACTTTTTAAAGTCCTAATTTTATCTTAGTTCATGCAAAATTGCACTTAATGATCCAGAAATAATAGACAATACAAACAAAAAGTTTATCAAGCAAGTAATGTTTTTTGAGAGTCCCAAGTAACTTCTAACATGAAAATCTACAAATCGAATCTTAACTCATCACATTATAAAGCTAAATTCTTTTTTATCTTAGAATGCTATTACCAGAAGCACTCTATTTCACTTTCTAGTATACAAAGATTGGGATATAGAGTTTTTAATAAGCAACTACCACTTACTGTCTTTTTCACACAAATACCAATGGAAACTACTTAAACATACTAATTTTGAAATGAGATTATACAATTAAATCTCTCCATTAAGAGTAGACTAGGAGTGGGCTGGGGATTTAGCTTAGCGTACGGGCTTGCCTGGCGAGTGCAAGGTCGTGAGTTCAATCCCTGGTACCAAACCAAAAAAAAGGTAGACTAGGAGCAACTGGGACAGAATAATTTTCCATGATTAATGTGTTCATAAATGTACACAATAAAATAAAATGTACATGTGGTCGATGAAATAAAACACATCTTTCTATCCTTTGTTTTTAAAATTTTACTTTCAGCATTGCTCCCATTTGATCTTGGCTAGTTTCCTGAACACACTTTGACCATAAGCTATCAGAGACTGGTGCCACGTGCACAGTGTCCTGCATCTCCTTTATTACTGCACCACCGCCCTCTTCTGCTCTTTTGCTTCATGCAGCACCAAAACAAACTATATTTTTTTTCTAATTAAAAAATAAATACATAAAGATAACACTGTCAGGCATATATCCACAAGATTTCAATTTCTTTAAACATAAGTATGGGTATATTTATTTCTCTCAAATGCATACAAGACAATAATTACACAACAACAAATCTTTTGTTCAACAATGATTTGATTCATAAGCATTTGAAATTTACATAATTTCACATCAAGACCCTTGTATTTTTAAATACATTAAGTAAAAAAGCTCCCAAATAACCAATTTTTATATTCTTATTTATCCCTCTATACATCCAAACTTTAAAAAGTTACAAACTGAACATTATACAGAACATATAAATCATGTTTAAAAACTTGAGGTTTTAAAATCACTGCTCCCCCAATATAATCCAGAAAATTTCTCCTAACTGACAAGCACAGTCATAGGTGGTAAAGTAAATCAAAGGAGGAAAAAGAAAGAGACAGACACAAGTTTGCTGTCTTAGTATTTTACTAAGCCTGTCAGTTAAAAACGGTGACGTCATGAGAAATAACAGTTTAGGTTTAACACGAGGAATGGAGTTTGCCTCAGTTTGAGACATGCATTTCAAGTATTTTCCTATTTGATCTGCGCTCACTGCAGCAAACTGATTCCAAAAGGGAATAATTATTTTCTTCCATACATTCGCTCAATGTCCGCCTGGTAATGTGTTTTAAGCTCTTTGCGTTTCAACTTGAAGGCATCTGTCACCAGACCAGTTTCAGGGGTCCACGGTTCAGGGCTCAAACGAATTTTTA
Source organism: Cuniculus paca (assembly GCA_004365215.1). Classification (NCBI taxonomy): domain Eukaryota; kingdom Metazoa; phylum Chordata; class Mammalia; order Rodentia; family Cuniculidae; genus Cuniculus; species Cuniculus paca. The sequence continues at coordinate 11,988 of RJWT010018281.1, forward strand.
CTGGAATTTCAAACTTTTCTAGGCTTGCTGACATGATTTAAAAAAAAAAATGCAAAAGGCATTACAAATGAGCAATTAAAGTTCTTACCCAATAGTAGAACTTCCCCAGTGGAACAGATACCAAAATGCACAGTTAAGCCTATGAATCTCAATTCCGAGCAATATATCCCTCAAAACTACTAGTACAAGTTTAAAAGAAGGAAAAATAAAGCACAAGAACTAAATTAGAAAGAAAAAAAAAGTTTACCAATCAACAGAAAAATGAGTAAAATAAATTACAGTACAGTCATAAAATGGATATAATTACCATTAATAATGACCTAGATTTATATGGGTATCCCATCTATCAATCGGTTAGGAAAAAGGCAAGTTGCAGCACAAAGCTGGGTACTAATGAATCTAGATCTGCTGGAGGAGAGAATACTCACCAAGCATAAACCATGCACCTCTAGGACTTGGGTCCAAGAGAAAGGAAAGGGAGGATTTTACTTTACTTTTAGAAATTAAAAAATAATAAAAGCTAGAAGAAAACTTTGTTACTGAGCCAGGAGAGCCACTTACTCACAATTGTACTTACGCTTACTCACAATTGTACTCCTAACACACTGTCTCATAGCTAGTAGATTTATAGCAGACGACAAATGAGAGGGGGGAAAAAGGGGGAAAGAGACACTTCAGAGGGAGATTAAGAGGGAGATGCAGTTTTGAAGAAACATGTACTTTAATAAGATTGACATAGTTTTGAAGCATCATTCAACTTGCATTTACTGGAAAAAAATGACTGTCGTATAAGGAACTTTAAGCAGTCTTAGAAAAATACAACAGAAAGAGAATGGTTCCCATTCTGAAGTGGCAAGCACTGCAACAAATGGAAAAAGGTAAACACCCATAACTACATACAAATGAAATGTGCTACTGGGGAGCGACATGAGCAAATGACAGAATAGGAAAGACCAGTTCCTAGTCTTCCACTCGAGACATGGATTTAACAACAATACATAGATCTATGTGTTGTCTGTGTGAGAAACTCAGAAACCAGTAAAGAGGTTCTGCACTCCAGGCAAGCGCAGTACCATCCACACCGAAGTCCAGTCTAAGAAAAAGGGGTGGGGGAAGAGGTGGGGAGCACTTGGCAGAACTCTCCTCTTCAGCACAGTCCAGCGGGGGGATGCTCCTCTCAGCACGTGACACAAAGAACTGGTTTCTCTTTACTTGACTCAAAGCACTAACAGGAACAAGCCACCAAGATGGGGCTGCCAAGAAGAAAGGCGATCAACGTTCCCAGTGTCACAGACACAGCCCAGGGAGAGCTCCTAAGTACAAACCAGCAAGCTTCTTCCTCTAGACTCCACATCTAGAGAAGATGCACCCCTAGAAAGGGCTTAGATGGCTCTGAAATATCTAGCAGGGCTGATTAGAGAGAAGTCTTCCCAGCACAGAACGAGACTGTAAACATTAAGAAAGGTGGCTGATTTTTCAGATACCAAAGTCTCAACAATAAGAGATTCAAAGAAATAGCGAAATGTGGTCTACTTGGCCTACAAGACCAAAGTAAATCCCCATAACCCAGCCTGAAAGAAACAAACATGTACATTCACTGGATAAAGAACTCAACTATCACAAATGTTCAGTGAATTTAAGGTAAGCACAAATAAAAAACTAAATGAAAATCAAGAGATAAAAGAAAGTAAAAGAAATCATAAGATTTCTTAGCAGAAAAGCTTGCAAGTTAGAAAGGAATGGGATGACATAGCCAAAGTACTGAAAATTAAGGAAAAAAAAAAAACTGCCAACAAAGAATAATGCACCTGGCAAACTTATCCTTCAAAACTGGAGGAATAAGCAAGATTTTCCCGGCTAAAAATTAAAAACTTTTGTACTTCGAAAAACATCAAGAAAGTAAAAAGTGCACAAAATGGGAGAATACATTTGCAAATCATACACCTGATCACAAATTTATGCTTAAAATATATTTAGAACACATAGAAATCAATACTAAGAAGACAAAAATATTCAATACAAGTACACTAAGTACATTAAAAGATTAGCCATCAGAGAAATGCCAGTCAAACCACAAGATAAAACTTAGGCTGGAATCAAAAGGTCAAAGAATAACAAGTACTTCTAACACCAGTGGTCAGAATGTAAAACAGTGCCAACATTCTGGAAAATCATTTGGACAACACTGGGAAAAAATCTTTGGAAGGCAATCTGGCTATTCTTCAAAGGGTTAATATAAAGTTAACCTATATCGCATCAATTCCACTCATCAGAAATCCATCCAAGAGAAAATGAACACATGTCCACCAAAAGTGAAAGCAAATGTCCACTGGCTGATGTACGGATAAACAAAAAGGAACGAGGTCCTGTAACAGGCCACCACATGATGTACGCTAAAAACACTGTCCTGTGTGAAAGAAGCCGGTCACAGTCATACACTGCATGATTCCACTTGTCTAAGACCTCCAGAAGGAGCAAACTTACAAAGCGAGGAAATTACTCAGTAGCTTTTAAGGGAAAAAGGATTTGGAGGATAAAGGGGAATGACTGATAAACCTGCTGTGGAGTCTGTTTCTGGAGTGATGACAATATTGTAACACGACAAGTCTGATGAATGCATATCAATTATATCTCAATAAAGCTGTTAAATATGAAAGAAGCAAAAGCTCTATTATGCTTAGTTTTCTAAGTTCCAATATTGTATCTTACTTAGAAACTATGTCGGTTTTTAGAGAATATTCATTAATTAAATTTAGCATCCAAAATTTCAAGGTACCTAAAAATATCAGGAACTATCTTCAAGGTGATACACTCCAAAACAAAATCATAGTTGAAATAAAAGGCTAGAATAATGTCTTCATTTGATTAAATGGAAATTTACATTTTTCATAATCTATAGCCAAGTAGAATAAAACCATGTTTGTGTTATACTTAATGCTGAACTTAAAAAACAAAACAAAACAAAAAAACACTTATTTTTATTAAGCCAACTGTGGAGTTGGACCAAAAAAAAAACAAAAAACCAAAAGAGGCAGCAGCAATAGGACATAGAATACAGCACATTACCAGCAAACTCACAATATGTAAAATTCCAAAAAGACACCAGGACCTTTCACTGAAAGGCAGCGTGGCCAGAAAATTAAGCAGGGCCTTGAAGGTCAGCCAAGTGGAGAAAGCACCAACTCAGAAAACAGGCTGGGAAGGTGAGGACATTCCAGACATGCACACGTGTTTGAACCAAGGGAATGGGTGATTTGTGTGCCCCACAGAGGGACTTGAATGGGAGATCGATGAGGGTGTTGTCGCATCTACTAATGCCAGAAACGGCCTCTGAGCAGGAAGTGCTGCACCCTAAGCCTTGTGACAAGTTGAACAGATGTTAAGTATTCTCTTACTGTCCCACTTCTGAGTCAGTTTCACAGAATACTCACCCGAGACAGCAGCTTCAGAAAGCACTTTAAGGACCTCGTTTTCCATTTCACTACTGTTACACAGCTCCTCCCAAGTCCCTTTAAGTCCTTTCTTTCGAGCTAGTTCTGTTAGTTCCTTCTGATTTGGCACGACAAATCCAATGACGTAAGAATGATAACTGAAATACATGAAGAATAATAACTTAGCCAAGGAACAGAATATTACATCCCCTTAAAAAGTCACTGATTATCCTGGCATTTAGTAAGGAACTACTATTTTTTTTTTTTAAAAACATGTACCATACTTGGTCTTGAAATAGTTATTTTATGCAACATGCACTTTTACTGTTTGATTATAACACAGCCTAGAGCTTTGGCAGAATTCAATGGTACTAAAATAAACTTTCATCTGACCATGACAAATTTCAAGTATATGTAACTATTGTGAATACCACCATGTATATATTGTTTTAAAAGAAAATCACAAATATTTAGAGTCACTGAAAAAAAGATAGCAACAGGTTAAGAAAAAATAAAATTTAATTTAAATCAAGCAGTGTATCTAAAGAAACTTGGTAGCAAATCAAAATAACATGTTGTGTCCTTTTTCTTTGGATATTGTGAGAATCTGTATTGACACAGGATCTCTGAGTACGCCCAGAGGCAGACATTCTTCTGAAGACCATAAAATTTTAACTTGAAGAAATGACAACAGCAATAGGAAGAGAAGGGTAGGGTTAATTATTATGAAAGTGTTCCAGATCTGTAGCACTATTAAAGGAAACACTAAATGGCTATTTAAAGAGCAGAATCATTTATAAACCAGTGCCCAGGTAGTATGTATGCAAACATTTCAAAATGCACAACACTCTTAAATCTAAAACATGTCTATAAGGGGTTCAACCTGAAGTTCATCTTTAACTTGGGCTATACCTCAAAGTCTGCTTCTAAACTGTTTTTTTTTCATACTTGATTTTATCTTCACACAGTAAGTATCAACTGTGTAAGAGAGATTCCTGCACTTTCCAACAAAATATCCAATCATTATCACTGAGTATAATTAGTTAGAGCAATACTGTTACGGAAAATGTAATCAGAAGTTCTAATCTGAAGTTCTAACACATTTCCCAAAACTGAAGTTCTAAGATTTCAACTCTGAGCTCCCCTTTCCAGCTGCCTATATCATCATGGGCTGTGGTGTTATGGGGTCTAGCTGCAACTTAATATAATTTCAAGTGGGGTGCTCCCAGCCCTCCCCCCAGGCCTCAACAGGTAAAGGCTGAAGGCAAGGTAGTAGGTACTGAATGGCAAACAGTTCACTGGCGCTTCTTTAGTCTACTGTTCTATGAACCTGCCTTGTACACAGGGACAGCTAGCTAGGAAAAAAGATTTTATTTCCAATTCTCTACCACAATGGACATATAGAGCGATGTAATAAAGCAGAAAACAGACACAGAAAATGACAGCAGGAAGTATCAAAGGAAAAAAATCACCTAATCGCTATAAGGAGGAAAAGGTTGTTCCCAGACATCACAGAAAAGAAAGCATTTTTAGAATATTTACAAAGAGGCCCATGCAAGGTGGAAAGGCTTGTGGCACACCCAATGTGAAAAGTACAAACAGCATTAACTCCACTTTCTTACCTGTTTGCATATGCACAAATGTTATCTACCAGCGGGAGATTCTTCAGAGCTGCCTCTACTTTCCCAAGAGAAACATACTCTCCAGCCTGCAGTTTTACAAGGTCCTTCTTCCTATCTGTGCAAAACAAAGGCAGGGAGAAGGAAACACTGAGAATATTAGTAACACTCTAGTACAGGCAAATACTGGCCATTTACTAAGTAACTAAAACTTTGCTAAATTACCCATAAACTGTTACATTAAAATTAAAAATATATAATAAAATTAGGCCCTGAGTTTTGCTTCAAGTATATTCTGCTCAACAGGTATGTTTATGGTATCTATCTGTTAATACTAGGCAGGTGAAGATGTGGCACACTATCGGCAAGTCCACATCTACCTGGAGAGAAGTACAACACAAAAACAGACTACTTCACCCAATATGGTAGCACTACATGGTAAGTCTCTCCAACGTGTGGCTCAGGAACAATTCCTACAGGTGAGACCTGAGCTTAGTCTTAAGAGTAAGAGGCACCCAAGAGGGATGGCACCAGCAAAGACCAGCTCGAACTACTGCTCAAAGGAGGAGGGACACAAATGAAATAAGCGAGCAAGTGCACGATGGTCTCGTAACAGAGGTGCTTGGAACCGAGCTCCTAGCAGACCCGACCCACTTAACAGTTTACCCCCTACTCGGGCAGGGTGTTTAGGGCAGGGTGTTTACGTACTGAGTGTCTCCAACATCGACTGAGCAGGTGTCATTTACAGCAGCCAATTCTTGTTTGCACAAGATATAATATTTGCTTTATATTGACGATTTTTTGTATACTTTTTTTAATTTAAAATGGTGTATTTGCCTTCGATGTTTGTTTCTAGTGAAATCTAGTAAGTTCTGGTTATATTCTTTTATTAATTTGAGTTTGTGAAAAGTAACCTATAATTTGTCTACAATCTCTAAAAACTCTTATCATAAGTACATTAGACAGAATTTTTATACTTCTCCAAAACTCGGTGATTTTTTTACAGTACAAAATGAACACGTTTGGGCACCAAGACTGAGTAGGAAGGAAGTGCCAAAAGGTCTGCAAAAGAAAAAACTGAAAAGGGGACAAATGTCAGTGTATCAGAGCAGAAACTTCTGTGTTATGAAACAGAAAAACAAAAAAAAGACATCTCCTTATTATCAACTACTCATATTACAAAGATGACAGAATTTAAAAGAAGAAATGAAACTAAAAAATTTCCAATAGTGGTCAATGATAGAATCATATAATAATTCTATGAGTGGTGTGGTCAGAATTGACCACCTAACAAGCTAACTTGTAATCAAAAGGGAAAAAAATATTATTATAAAATATTTGCATAGTTCATGGACCTACCAATATGGAATTTATTTGTTATTTACTCAAAACAAGGGATTCAAAAAGTCATTTGCAGCTTAGACTAGGTCTAACAGACCAAATCATTGAAAAATATGGGAAAGTGAAACACCAACCAGGACATTCATCACCAATGTCTTCATCATTACGTTTAGTGGGGAGACATTTTATTGAAATTATACCACCCACAGAGAAAAAGGAAAGGACGGTATGACAGTATAAAGTATACTGATCAAAGAAAGACAATAATGCAAAAAGAATCTGGAAAGAGACTAGATACTACTGTCCAGATTATAACGTTACAGTGTATAGTCAATGTTTTAAGATACACCATACACAGAAAAACTACTAAATAAATCTGATAAAATTGTCATGTTAATGTTAGCATATAAAAATTAGCATATAAAATTAGCATATAAAAATTAATGAAAAAACATGCAATTTTTGGTAGTCCTGTATTTAAATAACTGGACTGGTAAGGGATTAAAAAGTATTCAGGCCGGGCGCGGTGGCTCATGTCTGTAATCCCAGCACTTGGGAGGC
>RJWT010018282.1:0-18967 GCA_004365215.1 Cuniculus paca
GTGTCGATGCCCAGGCACCTAGCTGTTATGAATTATAGAAAGTTTAAGAGACGCTGGTAATTTTTGACCTGCTGAAAGTCCTTTGTCATATGTCAGTGAGGAGGATGTCAGGTCCAGAGAAGTTGAGTGTGCCACTTACTACTGAATAGGAACCCTACACCTGTCCTGGTGCAATGGCAGTGGAGGAAACCAGGAACTCAGGGAGCCTCCAGTAAGTGTCATTTAACATTAGTTCTGCTTCACCTCTGTAGAAAATAGAAAGTTAAGTCTGAGCTCCAGGAGACATTTTGTTCCAGGAAATGTGCTTTAATGTTGCCAAGGTTACCAAAGGCATCTCTTTTTCACATCAGGTAGGAGTAATTTATGACCATGGTCAGCAAAATAATAACACAAAGGAAATATGCAGAATATGACCAAATAGGCAAAGACCTAAGAAGTGAACAAGTGTGTGTGCATGTGTGTGTGTGCTTGAGGGAGAGGGAGAATCAGGGTCACAGATGAAAAGAGAGAGATGTTCAGTGCCTAAAATTTATTATATGTTTGGGATTCTTACAACTCAGACTGAGACCAGAAGCAGATTCGGAGACGGAGCCACATCCACAGAGACCTGATAAGCTCAGTTCCTAAGACAGGCGGACTGTCTTGACCTTGGTTCCATAACTGCTATTCAGAAGAACAGTGCTGTTACCCAGAAGACTTGGTGCCAGATCCCATGTTCTTAGATCCCATGCTGGAAATCAGGAATGAGAAAGCATAATTTCTTAAAGTGAAATAACACAGCAAATGTTAATATTATTCTCTAACTCCTTTGCAATTCCACTAAGGGCAACCTGACTGTAGGTAGAGCCATCTTTTTCTCTACCATCTTTATTCTCTTTTCCTTGCAGAGGTATGACTATATGAATTTTATTTCTTCTTTGATTTTATGAAATAGGATGATATAATACTAATTATATCAAAGCTTGCTTTTTTTCAGTTGGTCTCCTGTCATAGACATTATTTTCAACCAGTACTTGTAGATTTAACTCATTATTCCTTTTCTTTTATGGAGACAGGGTCTTGGGAGGTAGTCCAGGCTTGCCTTGACCTCACTATTGAGCCCAGGCTGGCACTGAACTTGTGACAATCCTCCTGCTTCAGCCTCCTGAGTGCTGGGATTATGGGTATGTGCCACCACACCCAGCTTAATTCATTACATCACAATTTGTTTTTTTCACTTAGCAGGATGTCACAGACATTACTAGAGATCAGTCTTCATAGATTGAAATTATTCTTTTTAATACCTGAGTAGCACTTCTTGAGCACAGCAACGTGCCATGATACATTCAAACATTCTCATAGTAATAAAAATTTAGTTTTTTGTTTTGTTTTCTTCATTTTTGATTTTTGAGACAAGGTCTGTCTCACTATGCAGTTCAGGTTGGACTGGAAATCACTTTGTAGTCGAGGCTGGCCTTGAACTCAAGCAATCCTCTAGCCTCAGTCTCCCAAGCACTTGGATTATAGGCTTGAACCACCACTCCCAGCTTCTTAGGTTGTATTTCTAAAGAGATTTTGTTTTCTGGCACTGAAAACACTACTGAAGAAGGAGATTGACAACAACATCCGAAAAAGGAAAATCATATTGCTGTTCCTGGAGAGGAAAAACCAACATTGTCAAATGGCCATACTTGTGAAACTGATATATATATAATATATATCACTGAAATATATATAATATATTTCCCTGCTAGTGGTATTGGAATACCCATGTTTAGTTACTTCATGATAGCTAAATTTTACAAGTGACTTATATGCCCATCGACAGATAAATGGATGAAGATGTGGTATTTATACACAATGGAGTACTACTTCATCATAAAGAAGGATAAACATGAGTCATCTGTAGGAAAATGTGTGCACCTTGAATTTATAATATTAAGTGAAGTAAATCAGACAAACAAGTTTTAAAATCATACAGTTTTTTTTTAAATATGAGAAACTCAAAATATAAATAAAAGACAATAGGAAATAGGGAGCTGGATCTTTTGCAAATGGGAAGGAGATCAAGAGATGGAGAGAGTGGGGAGTGGGGAAAGGAAGGCAGCATGAAAAGAAATGTGTCATGTAAATGTACCAACTACCCATCATGAGTGTATTCATGATGCACTGCAAACATGTATTGATAAAATAAAATAAAATAATAAAATATAATAATGAAAAAATCAATAGTGTAGAAAGCAACCATGTCTCTCTTCTCTGACCTGTGCAAAGAGATTTATCAGTTAACATAGAATTAATAAACGTTCTAGATGGCCTTTCTATTTCTGAAAGTCATATTTTTTTTCACACATATACTTATCATTGTTTCTATTTCTTACTAGTATTTTTAAAAATCTGTAACTGTTGCCATCCTCAGTGCTATTGTTTATAGGAATCTACCAAATCTTTTCACTTTTATTCATATAATACTCTACATTTCAGGGAGGCAGGTAATAATCTTTCTTGAATCATTATTCTAAATATAACCTTTAATAAATTCAGAACTGATTGTATTATTAAAATCAGAACTGATTGTCTTAAAAGTTTAATAGACAAAGTAGCTTGAAACAGGAATATAGATTTCATTGCTTTTCTTTTCCTAACAAAATCTTTTTTTTCTCAATACTAGTTTACTTTGTTTGAACTCCTGTAAAATTTTCAGATGAATAATGATTCCAAAGCCAACTGAAGCTTTTGTCTTAATATTTAGGATTTTTAAGGTCTCCCTCATGTGTTTTAAAATTATTCTGTAAGAAATCTAAAAATGTAGTTGAATATTTTTAAGAAGTATGAAAATCTTAGATTTTTTTTGAGGAATGTGGTGGTGTTTACATATCTAACTAAACAATTTTTTGTATGCTTGAATAATATATTGGTATTTTAAATATGATTGAAATTGAATAGCCAATATATTAATTTTGCCTAAACAAGATATTTACTCATACTTTACCACATATAATGAATAACTTTATAGCTAATTTTCTGTGAAAAGAGTTTCTTTGGCTTATTTAATTATTAATGTTCAGTAGACATTTTTCTTTTATTCCTTATAATGACATTTAATGTAAATTACTCTATAAATACTGAATTGCCAAATTTTTGAATGATTTTTTGTGAGTATACTTAAAACATAAATATTACTTATAGGAAGGTGTACAGTTGGCCTCCATGCTTCTTATGAAGCTCATTTGATATACTTTCAGAGGTTTAATCAACATTGCATTATAGCATTTGTTATAGAGCTTTATAATCAGGAATTCTATGAAATATAACATATGTATCTTAAAACTGGATTGAGTAAGAAAAGTTTAAATTGAAATTGCCATGTCTGTAGTGGAAATACCACTTTCAGAGTCTAATTAGTATCATTAGAATAAGGAGCTCAGAACAATGCTATAACCATCTTTTGTTGTCAACTAGGTTTGTTTTCCTGGTAAAGTATTCCTTTGATTTAATTTCTTCCTCTCTTGAAAAAGTGAGCAAACAACTGTTTTTATTTATTTTTAATTATCACAATCATATCACCATAAAAACTAAGATAAGAAACATCTCAACTATGATACTATCTCAAGAATGGGCAACAACATTGGCATGTTCATCATTATCTGGCATAAAACATTCAAATTACTACCTTTAAGATCAGCAAAGACTATGTTGTTGGAAAGAACAAAAGCAGTGTTATTGTTTTTATCTCCTTCATTTTTTTTGAAGCATAAAAATTACAACTTTTATTAGTTGAATCATGGGGGAAATAATATGGGCATGTAATTCTTGGATCTCTCTTTTATCTATTTGGGCCTCATCCACAGACCTTGAGTTATTGTTACTTTATTGCTCTCTAAGTATAGATTTGGAACCATGAACAAAGTTCTGGGTCCAGAAAAATTTTTAAATCTGCTACTACCGTGTATTTTAAAAATCTGAAGTATTACAGAATAGTAAAAAATGGTGTCCAAATCATCAGAGGACACCACATTTCTCATTAGAAAACAAATGGCATCCTTCTTCAACAGTATGTCTTAATATAGTATTATTCTTCAGAGAAGATCAAAGTGTCATCTTTTAAACTAAGATTTAATAGAAAAAAGTAGAGAAAGTTAGAGATAGCTATTTTTAAATTTTGTTTTGTGTTGATTTTTTTGCCCTACCAATTAACTAATCTAAAAATAATGAAAAAGTAGCTTTCAGTTCTGAACTTTGGAGAATGAAGACTTTCAAGGATTCTTTTCCAGTGAGCTGGGATGGTGGAGTAGTGTGCACAGACACACTCAGTGGTGCTGCTGTCAGCTATTTGCAAGATGGAGGGAAGCAGGGATGACAAAGACAGTGGTTCCACAGTGTTCGTGCACTTGCATTTGTTCTCACATCACACAGATTAGAACAAAGGAACCATGATAGATGGGAGTGAGCCTACAGTGATTTTAGGTTCTCTCACATGCTGTGTGCCCACAAGCAACCCACATGACAATGCTCTGGGACACTTGCTGGAGCCACAGATGAAGTTCTTCCCCAGGGTACAGAAAACTAAGCGTGTGAGTAGTGTTGGCTCTGCTTATCAGTGACTTTCTTAGGGAGTTTGTGTTTCTCATTCCCACAACTTTAGTTTATGCAAGTTTAAGGATCTTTATGCTAAAAGATGAATTATTTTCACCCAAGAACACTGTAGGTGTCCCAGTGAATTATAAGCTGGTACTACCTCCTCCTCTGCAGTTCATACTTTTTGTTACAAGGGGTCAATATCCAAGAAGGTGTAACTGATTCTGTTCATTATGAGGAAAATGGGTGACCAGTGACCCAGCTGGGTTCTCAGTGTGCTTGCTTGTCCAACTTGGATGTGGATGAGTGGAATAGCGGCCACGGTCTGAGAAGGGCATGGGGAGAGGGGCTAAAGCTAAGGCTTCTCAGGTATAAGAGCCTTTGTCATGCCACCAAATAATTTATTAAGAATAGCATAAATGCTAGTGGAAAATGAGGGAAATTAGGAATACAGAGAAATAGGAAGAAGGTGAGTATTAGCTATATTTCTCAGACAAGCAGTGGAAGCACGAGCTGAAATTTATCCCATTGACTTTCTTCTCCCAAGGGCCCTCAAAGCAGAGAGGGTCTTCACAGTCCTGAGGGAGCTGCCTCCCAAACTGCAGATAGTGGATCCCAATGTTTCAAGACACGGACTACAGTGAGCATGGATAAACACTGTCCAGATGACTCAGATGACAGACTCATGCCCCATTGTCAGCAGACAGACTCTCTGCTCCTAGCTCCTAAGGATTTGCTTTAGCTACAGAATGGCCTCTCTCAGAGGTATATCCATCCAAGGACTAAATGAGGCAAAAATACAACAGTCTAGCCAGTCACCTCCACAAGTGCCGTTTATACTGCAAGCTTCTTGCTAGCTTAGCTGGGGGCTTGCTCTGTCTTCATTGAAATTTGGATTCTTCTATCAAATTCTACTTCTTTGCCCTTATGTTCACAAATCCTGATTGTCAATAACTATCTTGCATGCCAAACTCCATCTCCATGTCTGCTTCTGAGTAACCTGACCTGCAGCAGCTGCCACAGTGACTTCATCAGTGATACACAGCATAACAAAATTGGTTCCTGAATCTCCATGATTCTGATTTCAATTGGCACCCAATTATGACCTCAATATAGACTCTCTAAATTCCATTAAAATACCCATGTAGATGTAACAAAGAATGAGAATGCATGAAACAGACCAAACTCTTGCCATGTTAGGAAGTTTTAGACTGCAAGGCCAATGAAACTGGATTAAAGTATCAGGTTGGTACAGCTGAAAATCTTGGATAGCTTAATAGATGTGGCAAAATGTCAGTTGATACAGCCCATATAATCATAGAACAGTTGTATGGCCCACTGTCATCTCAGCCAGTCTTTCTTGTTTATGAGATGAAAGACATCACTAAAACAAATTACCAAACTTTACTTTGTTGCACACCAATTTCTCAACCTGCTGCAGAGTTTGGGGAAAGGTACATGGGGTAGACCATTGACTCCTACTAGATGCTCAGTATTGTTTGGAGGTTGTTGTCTGAAGTCCTTTTGAAGATTTAATAGATGCTCTTGACCTTGCCCACAAACAAATGCACACACTCATCTATGTTTACATAAAACTGAAGTTCATTTAGGAATCCAGAGGTCATTGCTTAAAGAGTGCTAGCAATAGAATTTTGATCATAAAATTTTGAAATTTTACATGTAATTTTCCAACATTAAATATTTTTAGAAGCCAATACTGAATTAAGCTGTTACAGTTTGTGTCTAGGTGGTCCCCCAAGCCTCATGCAGTCATGGAGGTGGCTGAGTCTAGCATTTGTGATTGGCTTGTTGTCTAATGCTGGGATTGGTGGTGTGAGTGCTGCATCTCTCCAGGGGCAGAGAGCAGGCATACAATGTAAGGCCAAAAGGAGGTGTGCTCCCCTCCCCCGTTTTGCCCTTTCGCCCTTGCTACTTGTGGCTGCTGTGAACAGCTGCCGTGCCCAGCCACACCAACCTGCTTTGGAGCCAACTGAGTATGGGCTGAAACCTCCAAAAACTGTAAGAAATAAACCTTTCCTTCCTTCATCTTGGGCATAAGGTATTTTGTCTCAACAATGAGAGAAAAGTAACTAAGACATAAGCAATTGTCAACCTGATACTATTTTCTATTTGGCACTTTTGTCCATTTTTATTGTATTGAACTAATACATATAAAAAGCTTAAAGTCACATAGGATTTTAAGTTCTACCAGGGTGCTATTCATTGTGGTTAGTGGAGGAGCCAACAAATTTACTGTTAATTCTCTGTCTCAATGAAGACTAAACAACTTATTTATTTTTGTAGGACAACTTGAAAATTCAATTTTAAATTTCACACTTTGCTGAAATGGTCCATTTTTCATAGTAGAGTACAGATGTGAGATAGTGCACATTGCTGAGTCAACTTAGTAATAGGACGTGGTTACTCCATGGGAAACTATGGGCAGGTTCAGTGAGCCTGCACATCAATTCTGTAATTCTTGACACAAAACCAGAAAATATAGATTAAGTGGATTTCATTTCCCATGATTCATGTGAAGTAATTTTGCACAGTAACCCTGAAGTTCTTCAAAAATCAAATTGAAAATAGGAATGTGCCACTTACCGAACTCTCAAAGATTACACAAAGCTTTCTTCATAAAATGGATTCAGGTGGTAACTTCTCTTAACATTTAAGAAAAAGAATTCCTAACTTAAACTCAAACTTAGGATAATATGAAACAGTACTACTAAGACACAGAAGAGCCTTTATTGAAGAAAACCAGACAAAATCCAGTTCAACAGAAAGAAGTAGAGATTAATCACATTAATGAGATGCTACTTGATTTTAATCATTTATTTAGCTTTTTCCCATCGAAAAGGTTTACTATATATGATCTATATAGGAAAATTTGGAAATAAGATGAGTTTCCAAAGGCTTTAAAATTATTTAGAGGCACAGAGAAAGAACTGACAATAAAACAAAACAAATGTATACAAATAAAAACCACAATACTCACTTTCACCTCTTGAGAGAAACAGAAGCAACTAAATTGCTACACTGTAGTTGGATTTTCTCCAGAAGATTTCAAGAGGAACCCTTGCTATTGCAAAATGTGCACAGGTTATTAATCATAACCTAGGAACTCTGTCTCACCTGAAAACAAAAAGATCTCCTTTTGGCTATGGTCCAAATAAATTTCAAATGATACAGAACATATAGTTTTAAATTCCCTCTGTGTTTATTATTGACCTACCTCTGAACATATGCATAAATTCCATTTACTCAAATGATGAACATTATTTCATGCTAGGATTATTTTCCATTGGTATCAGTAGCATATTCACTCTCTCTTCAGAGATCCCAATGGTTCCCCCTGAAACACAAAGCATCAGAATTGATTAAAATCCTTTGAGAATGTTCTGGCCCCAGTAGCCAGAGTGCCAAGAGTCACTGCAGGATTGCAACCAGGAGGTGCTATGTTCTTACCTTGCAAGGCCCTGAGAGTGGCCTACATGTTTTCTGAAGAATTATGCCTGCTGGCTTGGCTCTCCAAGGACTGTGCTGGGATCGATGTTTCTCTAGTTCTAGATAGAAGGACATTGGGAATTTGGCCACTATCTCTCACAAGGGAAAGGTACTGGATATAGCAGAGATATTTCAATCTTCCATCATCAGGCCTGTGTCCTGTAAACTGCAGCTTCCTCTAGTCACATTTTGTGTGTTTTTATAAACCATATACTTTGAACTTGCTCTCGAAACTTTGTCAAGATGGTTTCTACACACTTAACAATGGAAATGAAACAAATAACATGAAACATTAAAATGTATATTTTGTGGAAATCTCTATTTTAGAGCATAGTTTTGTTTTATTGTCTTAATAATTTTAAAACTTGGTATAGTCAATTTCACAATCACAAAAATCTCTTATAGTCATCTTAATTAGTAATTTCTCTTAATAATTTGGCAAACCTATTGTGACCAAAGATGTGCCTTTGAACTCTTTTCCTGAGGTTTATTCCATATGCAGAGATATCTCAGTATGTCCCATTTTCCCACACTTGGTCACTAAGTTGCTCTTAGAATATCTTTTCATTCCCTAAACTGAATTTCCCTACAGAGGCATCAGGAAGGCAGTCATGAGAGAAAAGTTTCAATATTCCAAATTTATGTTTAAATATCGTTTTCACAAGAACCTGTAAACTGAGTGTCAACACAAATCTCTGTGTGGTTTCTGGCTGTTATGTACTGCAAGCAGCCAGAAAGTTGCACAGCACTTTGGTGGGGTCTTTTGATAACAAGAACGAGATATGTGGGGCAGCTTTGCCACACTGATTTATGAGAAGGCACAATGTCTTTCAAGACCAAAAAACACCTAGCCTGCAGTTTGAAAAGTGATGAAATGCTCTTGCCCCAGACAAGGCTGTAGATTTATGGAATATACTGTCTGTGCTCAGCATATTGAGATAGAAATGCT
Source organism: Cuniculus paca (assembly GCA_004365215.1). NCBI lineage: Eukaryota > Metazoa > Chordata > Mammalia > Rodentia > Cuniculidae > Cuniculus > Cuniculus paca. The sequence goes on from RJWT010018282.1 coordinate 9,014, forward strand.
GCAAAGTGAAATAGATTTTTTTTAATCCACCCCAGACAGAAATGACTTCCTTCTCTTTTCTGGTTTGCAGTCTGCATTATGTCAGCACAGGCTTCAGCCTTCGCTCACGCACAATTAGCGTTCCTTTTGGTATAAGAATGGAAATTGCATTTATTGCAAGTCACAAATAAATGTCAGTCTACCTTCACCCTGGTTAAGTGTGGCATTGCATTTTGGTGCCCAGTGTTATTTAAACGTCTTAAAATTCCTAGTTGTGCTGCTAATACGGGTCAAGATATTGATTCCTTTGGTTTTAGATGTAAGTGGCTTTTTGCAACTCAGCTGAGCTACTTTACATGCTCACAATGTGCTGCTTTCACTGCTGAGTAGTGAAAACCAAAGAGGATCTTTTAGTCATTGTGAGTCTGTTCAAATTACTGTGAGGCTATTAGCTACACATTGCAGATCTGGGAAAAGAGAAAGAAAAATGATGACTTTCATCATTACATGGGTCCTGCTCCCTGCTCCAAGCTTACACACAACAAGCATGCAGTGTTTTAAGAAGAAACTTTGCCATATATTTTATTATAAGCTATCAAGAGTGGTGTCTACAAACCTTTTCTTGTGTCCTCAACCTTATTGTAGCAGCCAGCTCAGTGTTGGGACGATGAAGTGTGACTTGCTTTGACTGTGTATTTTGAACATTCAAAAACTGATGATTATTCAGAGTACAGAGATTGTGATAAAGCAGAATCTCACAATGTAAACAAACAAAAAACCCCAAGCCATTAAGCTTTGGGATGCTGATTATAAATTCCCTTAGTTCAGAGATGCTTGGGATGAATAAGAGTCATTAATAGCAAGGTGTGTACCACAAGGTACAATAAACATCTTTATCATTGACATCATGATCAAGCTATTAAACTTTGGAATGGAGACTGATGGTATCCTCTGAGGAGTTGGTAACCATTAACCATTCTTTGGGAGTCAAACGAGGGCAATAAATTCTTACAAAACATTAAATGAGAGCATTGCAGCCCTAGACAGAGTAATTGAGTAGTTGCTATCCAGGGGCTCTGGGAATTCATTCACTTCACTTGGCTGAGCACAGGCCTTAGATCCTCTGTGACTTCCCAACAATATAAATAGTCCCTCTAGATTGCTGAAGAGGCTCAGTTGCTCGTTCTTATTAAGGGACAACATGCCTGAATGCCAAAAGCCTTTCCACTTAAAGTTGACAAGGTGAGGCTCAGAAAAGTCCAAAGTCCAATCTCAATGGTCACACATTGCTTAACCAAAAAAACAGACTCTAATAAGTTATCCTTGTGTGAACATTATAGATGGCACTTAAACAAATCCACATAGTACAGATCAATTACTCAGTGTGGCCTCTTGGTGCAATCAAGGGACATGGTACCCAAGAAATAGCTGCAGCTGCTTTTGTCACAACATGACACACTGTTTTAAAGGAAACTTTTTGTAAGTAGAAGGGGCATATTCTAAAATAAAAGAAACATTGCATTGTAAATACATAAACCAGCAACAGTCATTTATTATCATTATCAAGCATTATATACTGTATATAATTATATGTTCTCTGCTTTTCTAAGACTAGCAGAACAATAGGTTTGTTTACACTAGTTTTATCACCACAAATACATGAGGGATATGTTGTGCTATGACTTTGTAGGGATCTGATGTCATGAGGTGATAAGAAATTTGTAGTTCCTTTATAATCATATAAGAACACAGTTGTATGACCAAAATGTTGTGAAGTGGTACACAGTATATATATTTCAAAAAATAAGCCAAGGAAATTTTGTGCTATAATGGCCAGACTTTACCACAGAGCTGTATAGACCAGTCGAGGACTTAAGGGTGACTTCACTTTATCAGGAATATCGCAGATACTTGAATATCCAGATGATTATTTTCAACTGCATAATAGCTACGCTATAGTAATCCACTGTACTTTAAATGCTACCAACTATTTATTGGGTACGATCATGTGATAAGCACAGTGGAAAAGGCTTAGATTGAGCATTTACACTGACAAAACACTAGGTGTTAGATGTTATTTGCTCCCTTTTATACAAAAGTAAGAATTCAAGTCACTACTAAGCACACAGTCAAGTTTTGAACAAAGATTGGCCAGATGCCACAGACACAGCCCAAGGTTTTTGCTAAACCTGAGACTTGTATGAGCATAGACATGACTACTTGGCACCTTGACTGAGAAATGTGGCCCGTCCAATTTGAAATATGCAGTGAGTATAAAATACACACCAGATTTCAAAAGCTTTTTGTGAAGAAAGGAAGAATGTGTATTATCTCAATAATTTTCTGTATTGTTTAGATGTTGAGATGATAATACTTTGGAGATACGCTTTTTTTTTTTTTTTGGTTTTTTTAGACAGGGTCTCACCAGGTATTTCAGAGTAGTCTTGAATACACTTTGTGGCTTAGGTTGACCTCAAACTCTTGGTAATTCTCCTGCCTCACCCTCCCAAATATGAGGATTACAGGCAGGTGCCATACCACCCAGGTTAAAATATACCACTAAAATTAATTTCACTGTTTTCTTCCTAACATATGGCTACCAGAAAACTTAGAAGTATACATGTGCCACGCATCATATACAAGTGTCCATAGTTTCCTTGTTTTGGTGGATCAGGCAAAGGAGTGCAGGGAAGAGGACTCCTCTATTTGGACAATGTTCTCTGTGAGGATGTCATATTCATTCATTAATTCATTAAAAAAATACAGGGATAGGGATATAACTCATAGAGCATTTGCCTAATGTACAAGGCCTGGGGTTCAATCCCCAGGATCTCAAAAAACAAAACAAAACAAAAACAAGAAACAAAAAGAAGCACCCAATCATGTAAGGTCTTTCCCAAATTATTGCAAGGTAAGACAGGACAAACATAATGGACAGTTACAATACTGTTTCAAGTATTTAAAACTGAATTTCTCAATTTTTTGGAACACAACATTCAGAATATTACAACTTTTGTGACACATGCCCAGTGGCATTTCTCCATTGAATATTGCATGTGCCATAGTTAGAAATGGAGTTGTTATACAAGATTATCTGATGACTAGAGGTTCCATTTGACACAGCTATTCCACTTCTTGGTATATTCCCCCCAAAATTAAAAACAACATACAATAGTGTTATATGTGCACCCATGTTTATTGCAGCATGGTTTGTAATAGCCAAATCTTGAAACAGCCCAAATGCCCATTAACTGATGAATGGATAAAGAAGATGTGTTTTTTTTTTTAAACAATGTAGTACTACTCTGCCATAAAGAAGACAGTTTGAGATATTTCTAGCCAAATCGATGCACCTTGAGACCATACTCTTATGTGAAAGAAATCAGACACACATATTTAAATACCACATTGTTTCTCTGGTGTGAGAAGTCAGAAGTGTAAACAAGGACCAAAATACATAATAGATATTGGAAAACAGGGAGAAAATGTTCAAATGGAGAGGGGAACTAGGTGGCGGGGGTAGGGGGTGTGGAGGTGGGGGGAGAGGGAAAGTGCCACAGTTCAGCGCAGCTCTTGAAACTCCGGAGGGAGGACAATGGAGGTTGAAGAAAGAAAACAAGAGTCAGAAAGCTGAGGTCAGGCAGAGCCCCTTGTCCCGATGGAAGAAAGGACTGGCCAACAACTGCAGTGTGTTTATTTATACAGTCACCAAAAGAGGATGTTTACAGAGAATCCAAGGGGAGTAAGATCTGGAACAGGAAGAACATCCACTCTTCAGCAAAACATCGTGGTTATAAGAGGGGAAATGTCTACATTATCTCAGAGAAAGGCCCAGTCACTATAGGTCAGCCCCCTGAGCTGCATAGACTTCTCATGGGGCCCTACCAAACTCATGAAAAGCAGTGACCTTGTCCTAGATACCCAGGGTACAGACAGCTTCACTCCCGACAGGAAAGGAAGGAAGGGACATGGAAAAAAAGACAATAGGAAGAAAAAAAATGGAAACAAAGCTTTTGTAAATAAGGAAGGGAAGAGGAGTTGAAGGAAGGGGAGGGAAATGGGAAGAAAAGAATAAACAAGAGATATTGTGTACAGGTACAACTTCCCTATGATGAACGTTATCGTTATGAATACCTAAAATGTACCAAAAAGAAAAAGAAAAAGAAAAGGCATTATATCTGCTCCTTGGAAATCCTTTAAAAAAAAAAAGGTAACGTTTTTATGAATCTAATGTCAAAATTTAAAAAAAAATAATGAGATGGGTGTGGTGGTGCACACCTCTAATCCCAGCACTTGGGAGGCTGAGTCAGGAGGATGACTGTGAGTTCAAGGCTAGCCTGAGTTACATAATGAGTTCAAGGCCAGCTTGAACTACATAGTGAATTTCTGTCTCAAAGTGAAGAAGAAGAAGAAGAAGAAGAAGAAGAAGAAGAAGAAGAAGAAGAAGAAGAAAAAAGGATAAAAACCAAAAGTTTTCATGATAATCTCAGGGGGCTTACAATTTTTAGTCCTATTCCTGAAGACCCTTTATTGTAGCTAATAGAGGCATTGTTCCTGGAGACTGAATCTTAATACTCATTTCAAAGTATCAAGACAAGCATATCATTTCACTTTGTAGGATAGGTTGAAGTCAGGTATTGTGATAGCTCTTCCTTTGTTCTGTGGCCCAAGACTGCTTTTGCTGTTCTGGGTCTATTCTGATGCCATATAAATTTTAGGATTGCTTTCTCTTGGTGTTGGGAAAACTGGTTGTTTGCAGAGGATTGAAGCTGAACTCATATTTTTTTTTACCACATTCTAAAGTAAAATCAAAATGAATCAAGATCTAAACATTAAAACAATGAGCCTACCAGAAGATAAAATAGGTAAAACATTTGAAGTCTTAGGTGTAGGAGAAGATGAAGTTTATAATAGGTAAAACATTTGAAGTCTTAGGTGTAGGAGAAGATGAAGTTTCTAGATGGAACTCTAATTGCATGAGAAATAATAGCAAGAATCAGAAAAATGAGATTATGTCAAATTAGAAACCTTCTGCACAGCAAAGGAGTCAATTAGTAGAGTGAAGAGACAGCCTACTGAATGCGAAAAATTTCTCAACTATTCCTCAGACAGAGGACCAATATTTAGGAATATATAGAACTCAAAAAAATTAAATCACCTAAAATAAAAGACTCAGTCAAGAAACGGGCAAGTGAAATAAACTAACCCTTCTCAGAAGAAATACAAATGACCAAAACTTATGAAAAAATGCTCAACATTACTGGTCTTTAGAAAAATGAAAATTAAAACAATGCTAAGATTTTATCTTATACCGGAAAGAATGACAATCATCATGTCAAAGGATAACAAATGCTGGCATGGTTGTGCTGAAAAAGAAGCAGTGCTACATTGTTGGTGGGAATATGAACTAGTAGAAATAGCATGGAATTCCGTATGGAGATTTCTCAAGGAACTAGAATTAGAAATTCCATATGACCCACCTATTCCCCTTCTAAGTATTTTCCTCAAAGAGCTAAAGACATCATACTACATGCATACCAATGTTTACAGCAGCACAATTCATAATAATTAAATCCTGGAAGCAGCTTATATGGCCATCAAGAGATGAATGGATAAAGAAAATGTGGTGTATACACATAATGAAATACCACTTGGCTAAAGAAGATAAATTTGAGGCATTTTAGGAAAATGGATGCATCTGGAAAATATAACGTTGAGTGAAAAATGTATCAGACACACAAGCTTCAATACCATGTGTTAGCCAAAGTACAAACAAAAGGCAAAATAAAGCCTGGATAGAAGGGATAGATCTTGTGCAAATAGGAGGGGATCTGGGAGACCAAGTGGAAAGAGGGAGGGGGAGGGGAAGTAAGAGGAATTAATATATGCCAAGTATAGTAACCCAATGAATGTAAGCACTATGTCATAAGCATGAGCCCTCGCTAACAATAACAATGATAATAGCAAAAATAGAGAAAGGGGATTTAGAGATGAAGGAGTGGAGGATGGGTGAAAGGGGGAAGGGAATTAAGAAAACAGAGTTATGTACATGTGCCTACTTCCCAAGATGACTGTAAACTTCATGTAGTACAAATATATACTCATAAAATACCATTAAATTAAATTAAAAACTCAAAGAAAAAAAAGAGCAGCATAATCAAAAACCATAGCTACTGTTTCTGACCACATTTCTCACTTAGTTCAGTGAAGCAGAATCATATACCCTTGCTGATGCCCTTAGGGAGACAGGCAGTAAAGATAAATAGGACACATCTCGCTGGTTGCTGAGTTGGACCTTATGCCTTCAGAAAGTGTTAATCTGATCTTAAGAAGACACCTCCAGGATGAGGTTTACTGATGGAGCATTGCTTCTGTGATGCCAGGTCACTCTGTGCCTCTTTTTCATCATTTAGTTTAATGTGAGAGGAATTGGATTTTCTTTATCCTTGTGATGCAGCTTTTCACGTATTATTTAATTTTGTGGATCGAATAGTCTTTCTTCAAAGACAGCTCTAAAATCTGAGTCCAAGGTCCCTAAAACAATGGATTCCCCAAGTTACATGAGGTACTACTTGTTCTTGACCAGCAAATAATGTGAACAAGGCAACCAAACCTATTTCTAGTACAAACCAAACTGAAACATAGACTCACCAGCACCGGCCCCTACAAAGGATTGAACCGCTAGGTGACTTTCTAAGTCTATAGTATTAATCATCTAACTGCTAAATAGAAAAACCAGTATCTAATACACCATTCAATTAACTTTCATGTAAGATAATGTACTTAGTATTATTTTTCTTTCTTATGTCTAATCCTTTCTTTACTGGGGAGCTCTACTGGGAAGAAAAATATGTATAAACGACTCAGAATTTGCATTGATCCTTTGGTTCTACCCCTAATTATTTTCCAAAGGAAAGATAGGACCACAGTATTTTTCTACCTGTAACAAACTATCATTACATTCTTTGCTCTCCATTTCTATACAAGAAGCACTGCTTTATCTTTTCTTTCTCAAACACTCTAGAAGAGACAAAATATCATCACGGCAGCTTTCTTATCTTTGAGTTTGACAGGATGCCTGAGTTCCAGCTAAGGAAATGTGCTTTTCATAAATAACTGCTTCTAAATATTTGAATTTTACCAAATGGTTTTCTTCTTTAGCTGATTGTGTGTGTGTGTGCATGTGTGCCTGCGTGCATGTGTGTACGCATGTGTGCTTGTGTGTTTGGTAAAGCAGAAAAGCAAAATCTGTCATTACCATTTACTAGGGTCAAAATTTCATAGAAGAAATCACATCACTTCTGTCAGGAGAATGCTGTCATCCAAGAAGCATGACGTCAGAGCATTCCAGTGAATAGCACTGATAGTGTGGGAGTGGTGAAGCATTCATCTGGGAGAGAGGTGGCATTTCAAAACCACCACAAGCTCTCAAAACCAGGAGCAACCCGAAGTTACTGTTGCTCATGTGACCCAGAAAAAGCTATAAAAGTGACTGTGGAGTTTCTCACCTTGCATAATAAGCTCCAAAATGTTCAAATCAATGCAAACCTGCTCCCTTTGATGTGCTCTCTAGAAGATCCCTCTAGAAGTCACCATTAAATACTGAGGAAAGGTCTAAAGTATGCCCTCAGCCAAGAGATCAGAGTTTGGAACCAAGGTGATGCCTGCTTCTTTTCCTATTTATTTTTCTCTTTCCCTCTTCCAGAAGTGAAACAATTTGCAATGAAGATAGAATTAGAAAAAGGAAGTTTTTCCAGGTGTCTGCTCTTAGCATTATAATATATGAATTCCCAAATTTTTGCAGCAATACAATGAGGTTTAGTAAATAAATTTGAATAATTAACATGTTCCTAAATCAAACTGTATACATGTTAAAATGATTCCATGCAAGTGCACTGGTTATAACTTTTGCTCAATTCTTTCCCAAATTTTAAAGCTTACATATGTAAGTTAAATATATAAAGTTTATGAATATTTTATGTTACAAATATAAAAACTATATATGATATATAAATTATATATGATATATTAAATATATGTTACGTGTATATTTAAATTTGAAAGCAATATTAAAAGTTTTATACTATCAAAACTACCAGTTCATGATTAAATATCTTAGTATGTTTATTTAAAAGCTGAATTATCTCTTTCTGTAGAAGTAACAACATTAGGTTATAAAAAATATATTTTAAATATGTGAATGCATTAGTAGTAAAGAATGATAAAGTTTTAGAGGAAATATAGTTAGAAGCAGGGAGGTAGGGTAAGATCGCTGAGGTTCTAATCTCCATTGAGCCTATTCAGATTGTAACCTCCCTGTGCCTCAGTTTTCTCCGTTCTAAATAGGGATCATATTAGTATCTACCCCACAGGATTTTTGTGAAGATTATGTATGTTAATATGCATAACAAGCTCAGGAAGTATGTGGTAGATGTAGAAATGCTTAGAACAGCTGCGATTATTTGCAATAATGTGGCAATAAAGCATAAACATTTTGAAACTTTCAAAAACTTGGTGATGACATATCTGTTAACTTTAGACATTCTTACAACTGTAGGCCCACAGGCTCCTTTGTTTCTATGGAAAAGTGCTAACCAAATATAACACCACAGTACATGGGTAATATTCACATAAAATATTTGAGACAGGTATTTGAGAAAATCCAAAAAAAAGGGGAGGCTTGAGTTACCCTGTCATATTTCTCACCATTTAAACCCGAGTCTACATAAATTATTAAGTTGAGTACACTATCAATATCAATGTTCTAGAAAATTTAGAGAATATAACTATAATTTTTCTGAATTTGACATGAAGAAGCAATTTTGCTCCAGAGTTATGACAATAATAAATGGAAGAAAAATATGTTTATTGATTAATTTAGACAACAAATAAAAAACTGAAGGTAGTTAATGTAAAATCATAAAAGTATTCCACTTAACAATATGAGAAAGTCTCTAAATCCCAGTTTAATTTTTCTTGTCACATAGAATATCCAGCTTCAAAAAAAGAGGAAATTGTCTGTTCTTTGCTTTTGTGTACAAATTTTATACTATTTTCTGCACTTTAAATGTTATCAATTAAATCACTACTCAGTTAAATCAGTATTCCCAAAACAAATGTATATTTGCCTTAAATTCAGCAGAGATTGAAGTTTAAAATAAAGAATTGTATATGTAACAATTTAATATAAAAGAATAGTTTATTGTGTTTTGTTAACAAACCTGGAGAGGGAATGTCTTCCCGTGAATGAAATTTTCCATTAGCAGAAAATACTATTTTCTAAGTAACATAAACCCCTCTGCTGTGTTTAGCAACGAAAACCGTAAGCTTAAATGGTTAAACTTTTATAACTAAGTATTATTTATGAAAATCACTTTAAATGCTTTAGGGTTCAGGATGATGAAACAATATTTAAATGGGCTTGGTTTTCTTATGGGAACAAAATGCATACATTTATTTCTACTGCTACTTCGTCGTGTTTTTTCTATGATAAATGAAAACTTGTTCTACTTCTCTACATACTAGCTTTATAAACACTATTTTTTATAGAGAAATGCCATTTTATTAATCTATTAATTTTTAAAAATAAAGGCTTTTTATATTCTTCATTATCCTAAAAGTCAAAATCTCCATTTCAATAGAGAATGAACACTGTATTGTAAAATGGAAGGAAAAAGTTTTCTCTTTCTTAGCTCTCCACCCACACTCCCACGCCTCCCCCATCACACGGCCTTCCAACCACCTCATGGTTCATAGTCAGTCTTGCAACTCCTCTGGTGACCAAATTTAATCTTTGTGAACTTCTTGGAATACACTAAAAACACTCAAACAGAAAGCCTAACATAATTCCATTCGTCAAATTTCTTTCTTCCATATTTTACATCTTCACAACCCAGTTCTAAATTTAGCTGTGCTTTCACTATGCCCCTGAGTGTGGTAAATTAGATTTTCTGTAATCATCTCTATAATAATCTC